>PVJA010003659.1:0-92833 GCA_004027025.1 Myocastor coypus
ATCACTATGTTTAAATTATGTTTGACTTGTAGCAATGACAATACATAGTGCATATCAGGCATTTACATTCCGAATCATAACTGTAGCAAAATTACAGTTTTGAAGTAGCCAGCAAAATTATTTTTTGGTTTGGGGTCACTGCAGCATGAGGAACTGTATTGTGGGGTCACAGCATTAGAAAGGTTGAGAACCACTGCACTAGGCCATATTTTTTTTTTTTTTTTTTTTTTTGTGGGACCAGGGTTCAAACTCACAACCTTGCACTTGCCCAGCAGGCACTTGTGCCTCGGAGCTATCTCCCCAGCCCCTAGGCCATATTTTTTGCAATCAAGAAAATAAGGATGAAGTGTGTGATCTAGAATAGCTCATTGAACTAAGAGAAAGTAGCAGTATAGTTAGTCAGGGTGAGAATTCTACCAATTAATTGCTAGTTTCAAAATCCTATAGGAGATTCTTAGGCACATTGTCTTAACCATCTAAGAAAAGTTATCATGTCTGCATCTTGTGCTGTAGACAACTACTATGAAGACAATCATATGCATTGTATTAATTACTGTGCCTGTCCTACTAACCTGTTTTGAAGCTGTCTCATTGTTACTTCTTTCTCATTAAAATTAATAAAATTTTAAAAATTAAAAATTAAATAGCTTCCAGGGCTGACCAGATAGCTCAGCAGACTAAACTGCATGCTTCAGAAGAAACCTGTGGCCATGGTTCTATCCCTAGTGTGTGGTCCCAGCCCTGCCCCAGGGTGCATTGAGACAGCGATTGACACTGAGTGTGGTAACATGTGCCTATAATCCCAGTGCTTGGGAGACAGAAAACAGGAGAATCACTATGAGTCCAATCTACATAGTGAGACCCTGTAGACCCTGTAGACCCTGTCCTAACTACATGAAAATAAATAAAATAAATAAGCGAGTATATATATATATATATATATATATATATATATATATATATATATATATATATATATAGTTTCCAGTTTCAAGAGGGCGTGATCTTACAAGAAATGAATACATTTTCTGGGTATTTGGAATAAGAGAAACAAACACTGGACTTCATCCATCTTTAAAATAAGCGAGAACTGTTATCTACTCAAAGTTTTCTAAGAAGGAAGACTAAAAATGTACCATATGCAGACATGATGTGACTTTTGTCTGTAAGAATCTGCTGTCTTGTAGCATGAAAGTTCACTTGTACGTCCACAATTATAACTACAAATGTTTTGTCTTTTTTTTTTTTTTACTGAAGTCTTTTATTTGTTTACAGACAGAATAGATGTTCCTTTATGTTTGTAAGGTTTAACGTTTGGAGAGTTATAAACAGCTTAACCATATTGCCTTAATTTTTCCTCTTTAAGTTTTTTTTTAATCAGTATACATTTGTGGCACTAATGATCACATTCCTTCCTCATGGAGAATTGGTTCATGTACACATCTGAATTATTTTACATTATCCACTTCTATCCCCTCCTCAAGATCCCCCTCTATCTCATGATACCCTTCCCAGCTAATAAAAATCTGCCCTATTTCCTATTATATGTACCTTTTATTTTTCTTTTTACTTGTATTTTTGGTCTCTCATATAAAGGAAATTATGGGACATTTAAGGCTGTGCATCTGATTTATTTCACTTAATATTATTGTTTCATTGAACGTCATTTTTCTCTAAATGACTCAAGTTTATGCTTCTTTATGGCAGAGCAGCAGTTCATTATGTATAAATACCAGCTTTCCTAATCCATTCATCGATTGATAGGCATATAGGCAACTTCCAAGATTTACTATTATGCATTGTGCTGCTATTCACACGGGTAAGCAGGGATCTCTGTAATTCGTTGTCTGTAGCTCCTTAGGAAAGACAGCTTGAAGGGAAATACTTAGGTTGAATGGAATTGCTTCAATTCTTTGAGATATCTCCACACTGATTTCTGTAATGGCTATACTAGTTTATTAAGTAGTATTAAGTAAACAATGTAGCCTCCTCAGCCTCAACAACATTGATTATTATTCCATTTGTTTGATGATAACCAGTTTTTCCGGAGTGACAGCATCAATGTTAATTTGCATTTCTCTAATGGCTAGAGATTTAAAAAAATCATGTATTTATTGGGCATTTGTATTCTTCTCTGGATAAGTGTGTTTTCATTAAGATACTCATTTTTTATTGGGTCTTCCATTTTGGAACATCTAGTTTTAGTTCTTTATATATGCTATTAGTGTCTTCTATAAGCTTCCTCATCAATTAAATCCATTATCTGTTCAATTATATCATGGTGGGCACTTAATGGATCTATTTTTTAATCTTCTCTGTTATTATCTGAGTAAGTTGACTGTATGGTTTTTGCTTTCCTCTGCCTTGATATCCCATGGTAGCTGGGGGCTTTGGGAGACATTTTGTTGTCTTGTCTTCTGATAAGAAAAATGTACTTTTGTTGTTCTTGTTCTTGAGTAGTTCACTGCAGATATCTATGAAGTTCATTTGGATGAAGGTTTTGGTCAACTCAGATACTTCTTTGTTGATATTTTCCAAGCTGATCTGTCTACTTACGACAGTGGAGTATTGAAGTACCCTACTATAGTTATGGAGATGTTTATGTGTGTAATCCTGTTTGTTTGATGAGGTTGGTTGGGTGTGTCAGTGTTTGGAGCACATATGTTTGTATTTGTTAACTGTTTCTATCAAATGTTTCCTTAACTGCTATATAGCAACCTTCCTTGCTCCTTTTAACTAATTTTTGATTGAAATTTAATTTGTCTGAAATTAGGAGAGAAATTTCTCTTTTCTATGATCCTGAAGCATGGGCCATTATTTCCCATTTTGTGATTTTTAATTGTAAATATAATTTTAGAGTAAATGTATTTCTTGTGTACAGCATTGATTTGCACTTTGTTTCATAGTTCATCCACCCAATCTATGTTTTATGATTGGGGAACTAAGATCACTACACTGAAAGAAATGTATTGACTTATTCCAGTCATTGTATTGTGTTTCTGTTGCTGAATTCCTTTTTTTCGCCACTTTTACTTAATTGTTTATTTTAGCCTGCCTAGAATTTTCAGTCTGTTAAGCCTTTTAGCATTTTTATTATACATTGTCTCTTCCTGGAACTTTTTGTAGTTCTAGCTTATTGGGCATAAATTTAATGAGCTAATCTTTGTCATGGCTATACCTTATTTCTTCACCAATTTTGAAAGATGCTTTTCAGAAAATATAAGTCTAAGTTGTGTTTGTTTTCTTTTAAGTCTTGAAAACTTCACTCCAAACTCTTCTGGCCTTTAAGGTTCATGATAAGAAGTGTTCTGTGATTCTAATGGATTTATCTTTGTAAGTGATTAATTTATTTTCCTTAACGACTTTTAAAATAATGTCCCTGTGTTGAACTTCTGGGATTTTCTCTATGATGTGTTACTGAAAGGTCTTCCTTTCATCTCATGGCTATTTGGTGTGTTATGAGCATCACTTAATCTGTATGCTTAACTTTTAGACTATATGTGGAAAGTTTCCTGGTATTATTTGTGTAACCAGTTTTTTATTCTACTCGTGCTATCTTCTGATTTTTTTTTTTTTTTACTTATTCCTAACAATCTTAAACTAGTGTTCTTTGCATGATTTAGCAGCTGTTGAATCTGCTTTTTATGCTCTTTCATGTCTTTAAGGTATCTCTGAATTACTGGTCTGAAGCTGGGTGTGGTGGCTCACGCCTGTAATCCCAGCACTTAGGAGGCTGAGGCAGGAGGATTGGTGCGAGTTCGAGACCAGCTTGGGCTACAAAAGTGAGCGCAGGACCAGCCTCAACTGCATAGCGAGACCCTGTCTCAAAAAGACAAAAAAAAAAAAAATGAATTACTGGTCTGAGAGTAGCTCTTCCAATTCTAATATTTTGTACTCCTGTTGATTACTTCTATTAACTATACTTTGAATGTAATTTGTAATCATCTGGATCTCTGTTTGGAACCTTTTGTGGATTAGTTTTATTTTTTTTAATTGCTCACATCTGTTTATTTAGCATGGCTAGCTTTTCATTGGCATCTTCTATAAACTCCCTCTTTCATCTACCAGAGAGTTATTTAGTTATGTTCTGTGAGCCTGCTGAGTGCCTTCCTGGTTTGTCTTCTTAATCTCCTGTGTTATGTTTTTAAAATAATTCAGCTGTGTGGATTTTGCTTTTTCTCCCCTTGATGGATCATTTTGGGGACAATTAGGAATTTTGTGAAGGATTTTATTGCTTTGTCTGTTCATGTTTCTATTTATTTATTTATTTATTTATTTATTTATTTATTTATTTGTGTGTGTATATTCATGTGTGCATGCATGGACGTTTATGCATGAAACAGTATGCAGCTAATAGGGAGGTTTCTTTAGGTACTATCTGCTCTTCAGTGATGTACTCTGAGCATGACTTACTACAGATCTTTGCCTCTTCCTCAACATCTGACCACCTCTGTTAATTTCAGAGAGGAGGAAGCTGTGCAATTGATCTTGCACCTGTTTTTCCAGGAACAGATTATAACATTATTAGTTACATAAAGATAATCTGGATACTGGCATGCAGAAAAAAACCTGTTAATACCATCAAATATTCAACTTTAGAAATATCCAGTAAGTCAATATGTTACTCAAAATAAGCTGGATAAATGCTATCCTAAGAAAAATGATGTATCACCTTTAACCATAGAAAAGATACCCATAATTACAGTACAAACACGAAAGCAAAATCTACACATACAGTAAATATCTACTGTGACAATTATATGATCACTAACAAGAGAAAATAATTCAATAATGATAGCATAAGCTATCTAAAGATGAATAAAGCTCAATGGTTGTACTGATAAAGGAATGGTGGAATGAGAGAATGAAAGAGGAAAACTGAATTTTAAGAAGAAATTTTGAGAAGAAAACTGAGACAAAGGATCCTATGAAAAAGTAGAAAACTATTTAGAGAAAGATAAAAAACCAAACAAACAAGAAGATAGAAGAAAAAAGAAAAAAATTAAAAGCAGAAAGAAAGTAGAAAGGAAAATTCCTCAAACCCCAACAAACCAATAAAGAATGAAACAAAAGATTGTCCAAAAAGCAGGAAAACATTTTTTGTGTATCTTAATGAGTGGTTATTTCCAGACTTCACAGTTTTCAAATCCATCAAGTCATGGTTTTCTCTTTCTAGCTTTACAGCCTTTGAAATTTTAAGCTGCACCACCTCCATTCCAGAGGCTCCTCTGTTTATCCCAGGATGTGACAATCATCCAACCTAGGGTGTTATCTTTGCTCATAGCATTAGATTTATAATGCAGCTGCACCTCAGATCTGTGCAGGATGCAGGCAGCAGGGCAGTAGTCCATGTACTTTCTACCTCTGCTTTCAGATGCAGCCGTTTCTGCACATCCTCATACACTGGTGGTAGGAACATAAACTAGGAAACCACTACGGAAAGCAGTGTGGAGCTTCCTTTAAAAAAAGCAAAACAAGACATCCTATACTGATATAGGTACGATGTATTTGGCATATACAAAGAGGAAAAGAAGCCAGCATACAAAAGATATAGCTGCATATTCATGTTTGCTGCAGCATGACTCAGAATAGTTCAGATATGTAATCATTTTAGGTGCCCAGCAACCGATAAATGGCTATACGTATTATCTATAAGTGGAGTCTTATGCAACCATAAAAAATAAAAACCATATAATTTGAAAGAAATTGGATGGAACTCATAACTATTATCTTAAGTGAAATTAGGCAGATGTAGAAAGCTAAGTATCACATATTTTCTCTCATATGTGGAAACTAAAAGAAATATACTAAAATAAAACAGATAAAATAGACTAGGAGAAGGCGAGACTGGAGAGAGGCAGGGTAGGGAACAAAGAGAAGGTGCCAGGAGAGCACAGTGTATGAGCACACCGAAATGTTGTGGGGAAATGCACTAATTTGTACAGCTGATATTTTTGGGTGATCACAATTTACAAATGAAAATATAAGAAGTAATAGAAGCAATAAGGAAAAAGAAAACTTAAGTGGCTGAGACAAATGGGGTAATCAAAGAAGGGAAAGAGATAATATTTTAGGAATATTAAAAATTAGCTAACAGATTACTCAGCCATAATTATAATTGACATACTGAGGTATATAATTATGTCTAAATGAACTGCTTATAAGCAGTAATTTTAATAGCTAAAAAATATAAAGAGCTCAGATATTGCTCAGCCGATGACTATGCCAAATGTGGTATATTGATATGAAAAATACTAGTAAAAGAGAATTGATAACTGATCCATGCTATAGTGTGAATGAATTGTGAAAATATTCTAAGTGAAAGACACAAGTCACAAGGATGACACGTTTAATGATTTCACTTATATGAAATATGTAGAATGTGGCAATCTAAGGAGACTAGGTTTAGAATAGTAACTGCCTGATGAGGGACGCAGAGGTTAAACGATGGTGCCTAATATAGATTTTCCTTGGGAATGATGAAGATATTTTAAAAATTAGACTATGATAAGATTACACAACTCTGTACTAAAAACATTTTGAAAAAAATATGCACATCATATTTGTTAAAAAATTACTGCTTAAAATTTGGAATTTGTTATTAAGCTACTTTTCATCATATCCTTTTCAAATCTAATTGAAATCATTCCTGAAAGTAAGCAAGAAAGTAAATAAAAAGCAGAAAGCAGAGTGTGATGGATATCAGTGGCCCCATATTCTACAGTCTGGTCTCAACAGTGGAGAGAACAGATCAATAGCCTCCTTTATGATTCAACAACTACCCATTTATTTGTTAGGTAGTTGTTAACGAAGAATTTAAGACGTACTCTGAATATAATACTGTTATGGGGGGTGAGATACAACAGGACAGAATTCAGAACTCAGCTTCACAATCTAATCCTGTTTCTGCAATTAAAATCTCGAGTAAAGAGAAAGTGAGTTCCATCAAAAGCATCTTTTCTGAGGAAGAAGTTCATGCGAAATCAGGTGAAACCAAGATTCATTTACCACACAGAAATAAATGAGATCTATCTACACATTACAGAGGTAAGGAAATTTCATGTTGATTTTGTCAATTTCAACCTGCAGTATTTGTAAGAAACTCTCTCTTTTAATCACAGACGAAATAGAGGATAAGACAGAAACTGTTATTTTCAGTTTCTTCCATGACCTGAGACACGCAAGTTCCTGTTCATGGTACCATGAGCATATTCTGTCCTCTTATTAATATGTTGACATGACTGGTCAGATTCTACCTTAAACTAACACTTCCCTGGCATTCTTAGATACACAGAATGTTGAACCCTAATTTCTTTGGAACCGTAGCATGTTTCCATGATCTCTGGTCTATTATCCTTGTGAATAGAAGTGGCCTCAGTGACTTAAAGCTTTATAGAAACAAATTTCATTTAATTATTTTAAGAAATTCTGTGGAAATGGAACAAATTAGAATGTGGTAAATGATGTAATTTATATTAATTCTCAATATATTCATTTAATTTTCTACCGATATGTGTGAAAACTTTTCAAGAAATATGTATCAGAAAGTATAAATATAACTGAGGTCAGATCTAAATGTCTAAATATACTAGTTTATAGTAATGATAGATTGCTATTTCAAAATCTGAAGAATTCCACACTTGTAAGGGTAGCCAGTAAGGACACAAATAAAGGACATGCTATCAAAATCACCAAATATACTTGCAAAGCAAGCACTTATTCCAGGTAGGTATCACTGCCCATAAATTATCTAGGAGGGACTATAGTCATTTGCTTTGTTTTACCCTTTGAATAGTGAAGTCTACCAGTCAATCAAAATGCAATACCTCCTTATTTCCACATAACAGGATTATAGTCAGACACATGTGAATTTTAAACTGCACAAAACTTCCCAGATTCCTTTGCAAGTACGTTGATCCAAGACAGATTTCTTTGCAAAGAAAGGTGAGTCAAAGTGAAGAGTACTGCTTAAAGTCCAGGCACCTTCACATAGTGTGTGCCCATTGTGTGCACCTGTGTACACTGGTTTTTTTTTTTTTTTTTTTTTTTTTTTTCATGCCAGAACTAGGACAAATCAATAAATGAGAACAATACTACAAGCAGGCAGGACCACTACTTGACACTGTAGCAGATTCCTAGGTCCTTCAACAATATAGTGGAACAAATCTTTCCACAAGCAGAATGCTTTTTCTGGATCTGTTAGAAAAGAAAGCAATAAACATCTATATTGACTATGCTGCTCTAGTTTGGCAGTTCTTTGTTACAGCAGCTTAGCTTTGCCCTAACTAATACAGTTTCTTTCCAGTGCAGCATCCCCAAGGCACACTTTAAAAATAGAACTATTGACTGAAAAGGACTTGACATGAAAATCACTGTCCTAAAGAAAGAAGCATGCTTGACTTCTCTAAGAATTGTCAAAAACTGTTCTTTTTGAAGTCTTTTCTAAAGAGAGCTGAGCTACATTTATTTAAACTCCACTTTCAGATTCGAGTATGTACAATGAACAAGATAAAGGAGTGTCCTCCAAGACTGTGTGAGGAAAATGAACAGCCACACACATAAAAATTATCTCAGGGATCACATGCCTACTTTTTGACTTGTCTGAAAGACATCCTGGAGTGAATGCTAAATGGAAAGACTCTGCGATTTATTAACGCAGTTTTTCTGTCTTCTTAAAAAAGCATAATGCTTTCATCGTCCTTGTATGATGAGTCATTTTTTTAAAAAAATTTGCATAACAATGTGTGGTGGTAGCTGGGGAAGTGGTAGGTTGGGACCCAATTTATTCCTTCTAGTCCTTCGTCAAAGTTTCACCTTGGCCCAACTAAAGAACAGTACCGAAGTTGAAATATTCTGTGTGAAATAATATTTTTATTAAGTTCCCAAAATGTCTGGTTCAAACCAAAGACCAGAGAGACTGGCGGTGCTTTCTCCCTGACTCGGTGACAGCAGAAGGCTAAATGTGTAGGATTTGCATTCCTTTCAGTGCCCCCCGCTCAGTCACCCAGCTCGTGTGTCTTCCTGGCTTTACTTGTCCTCTGCACTAACAGATATTGCTGTGGGACTCTTGAAAACATTTTCCAGTGTTAGTTCTTTGAGTGTTTTAGACGGGTGACTTTTCAATATTAAAGACCCATTGACTTTGAGAAATCAAGAGAAGAGTTTGCCCCACATTCTATAGAACAGACTCATAAATTCATATGTGTGTAAGTATACTGGCTAACAATGTATTCAAACGGAAGCTGTCAGAATGTTGAAAACCATAACCAGAATTTTGTTGTCTCATGTTCCCATTCTATTGTTTTATGAGGGTCAGCACATGATGCAATGTGATACTACTGTAAAAGGTTTGGTCCCAGCACTGCATTTTATCAAAAGAGATGAGTTGCACAATTTCTAATATGATTTTTGCTTTGAGGGCACATAATTAACTCAAGGAATTCCAAGACTAATAATGTTTCTTATAGTGAGAATCATTTGACAAGGATTAAAAAAAAAACATAGGATGCCAGAAGACAGATTTTAAGAGAGGAAAAAGAGTCATTAGACCACTGGAAAGGAAGTTTTCAAAGCAAATGGAAATATCAAAGGGAAGAGAAGAAAGCAAAGGGGGAGGCAGCTGGGGAGATGAAAGCAGGAGGTGCATATTTTTGTCAATTTTGCTCTGGTTTCCAAATGCCTTACATAAGAGACCTATTCCAGCAAGCCCAGAACTACACACAGAGGCTGTCACACCTTCTCAAACATGTCAGCCTTTAAGGCCCACAGAGGAGGGCATGTGCTTAGCATGGTCACCAGAGAACATCTTGATGTCTTTTCAAATCATGGCTGCGAAGTTAGACACATGATGCTGAGAAAATTATTACTGTGTATATAGGAGGCGGACAAAAACATCGAGTTGGTCTTTATACCCATTTGAAGCAGAAGAACAAATTTGAATGCAAATTAGGAAGTCAGCTGGAAGTTGTGGCCTGGCAGCATGTGGTGGAAACCAAGGGGATTTCACAGAAGCAGACTTCTCACAATGATAACAGAAATGTAATGAATAAATAGAAGACATGCTTCTTTCTACTAAGTTGTGCTGTGCTTAGTTTTATTCAGAAAACTGAAGTTTTCTTCAGATTTCCAGCCAATAACTCAACATCTGAAGTGCCTTCCTCTGTATAAATGCCATATTGTACCTGGAAAGTAAGCTTCAGGTATTTTGTTGTTATTCTCCAGAGAGAATATTTTCTTAATTTTTAGGTACTCAAGAGATGCACTTTTCCACCTGGATTTCATATCTGTTAACTATACTGACTCTCATAAAATGAACTCCAATTGTATCGCTCTTTGCTACTCAGTAAAAATTCCATCCCCATGTATCATGTCTGGCCTCTCCTGTTAAACTTATCAGCACCGGGTCATCCAAACGGGGCTCCAAGGGTAGAAGGCATGCACAGGGTCTGAAAAGCCCATCAGGAAAATTTAAATCTCTTCCATCTGAGATGGGTTAGGAGGCCAGCTCAAATTTTTAACAGGAATCCCGAAGGTTCAGCAACTCTATAACCTCACCTGGATCTGTATTTCCAAAAGCAACACGTCTTTCCTTTCTATTTGACCAAGTGGGGCTTTTCATCCTGAGTGTGAGCAGGCAGTCCGTGGCCCTGTGGGGCCGTCCTGAAAGCACTGTGTGGAAGAAGCTGGAGCTGCTGCTGACCCTCAGGGTGCGAATGTCTGCTTTCCCTTCCCTGGGAGCTTAGAGGAAGCAGGGCCTGTCCCATTGCTTCTCCTCAAATGGGGTTGGGACACAGGGTGGATATTCTTCAGTCTAATTCCTACAGAAAGATTAGGCTAGAAGGTCACAGTGGTATATGTCCATAATTCCAGTTCTCTGGGATCCTGAGGCAGGAAGTCCCAAGTTCTAGCCAAGTCTGAGAACCTTAGTGATTTAGTAAGACCTGGTTTCAAATTAAAAATTAAAGAAGGGCTGGGTGTGTAGCTCAGTGTGAAGGTCATGTCTTCAATCTTCATTTCAGGCACATAGGCATGCACACATATGCACACATATGCACACACACACACACACACACACACACATCTGGGTCCTCTCCTGACATGCAGGATTTGCCTGTGCAAGCTGAAGAGTGGGAGTAAGGCTCAGGAAGGACACTAGAGCACTGCCGCTGGACAAGGCCTCTGGGCACACTTTGATGCTACCCGAGGTTTCTATGAAATGGAACATTCACTGTTGAAGTTACCCTGCTAGGAGCTTTCACTTGGCAATTAAAGAACCAAACTCTTTCACAAGATGAGTCTTCCATATTTAACATTCAGAGTCAGCAGGACCACTACATCAAGTGGGCTGTGCCATGCTGCTGCTCCACGGTGTATAGAATGGTACCTCTCAGGCTGTGCTTTGTCATGAGTGACTCTATTTTGTAAAGCAGCAGTTTGGCAGTGACTCGGTGACCTGCCTATGTAAAATACAGCCACAAAATATTTGGCAACCCAAAATTGTTGCAGGAAAAGAGAAAACAATTCCTAGGTGCACAGCTCAGTCGTAGGCCTAAACTGATAATGTCTTTATCTTGCTAATAAAACTTGTCATCTGTATATGTATCAAGTTAAACCAAGGGCATGTGAACACATGACACATGTAAGTTATATCCAAGAATACCAGCACTCTGGGAGACTGTGAGGAATTCCAGGCCAAATACGTCACTCTTTCGCCTGGATCATTGCTTGGGACACTCACCACTGAGATGTGCAGGGGCCACAAGAGCTTTGTCATCACAGCAGAGCTCTTGCTGCATGCATCACAAGGTGAACAAGGCACTCACTGCCTCTGGCTCTATGGCCATCAGCTTAGCTCAGCTCCTTTTCCCTGCACATAGCAATTCTATACAAACTGCCTGCCGTCCTCACCCAGGCTTTGACCAACGCTGCACTCAACATGCGTCTCATGCCTGGTGCCTCCTTGTGGCTCCTGGATAAAGCTCTGCTCTATAGTCTTATCCAGTAACTTGTGGTGACTTTGCACATTTTAGTGAGCTCTGTGACTTTTCAGCTTCTGCAGCCACTGTTAAACCATTAGAAGCTGCTGTGTAACACACATTGAGTGGCTTGAGTGCTACAGATACTAGTAATTAAGGTTAGAATGTAACAGCCTTGATTGCCCAGCTCATAAGCTGCTGAGAGAATCTTGAGGAATGGCCTAACAAAGACAACAACATTGGCATCATGTTTATTTTATAAATACTGATACTGGAAAGACACAAATGTGTTCATCCAGAGTGTGTTACTGGTATAACTTTATTAAATGAAATACTGTGGCTTTGTTAGCCATGATTATACAAGCGAAGGCAAATCTAAAGCCAGAAAGTATCTGGGAAGTCATCAGCGCTGTGGAAGTGGGCGGGGCCAAAGACGGGCCAGGAATGTTGGCCTAGGCCAATCAGCTGACCTGCATGATACTGACTAACCACCTGCCCTATGGGCAATAATAACCCACAAATGAGCCCAAGGAGTGTATTATTGTTCTGTTTTCTTCTGAAGTGATGACATTGTGCTCAGCTTAGCTCTCTGAGTAATTCAGGTTTCCATTTTGTCTTATCTGGCTGGCCTGTATTATGCCTACAAATATCATTCCCAATTTGAGAAGGCTTTATAAAAACATCTGTTTTGAACTGAGAGAGAGAAAGAGAGAGACGAGAGAGAGAGATTTGACAACTTAGCAACTAACACCTGGAAAGGGTGATAATCTATCAGATACACTACACTTCCAAAACTAAAAGAAATGGTTGTGACTATTTTCACTATAAAGAGATAGCAGAGGTTGAAGGAGAAAGGTAAATTTAGCCTGCTTTGAACACTGCACAATGTATACATGCATTAAAATATTATATCATACTGATCAATATATATGATTTCCATGTTTTCATGTATCACTTACAAATAAATTAAAAGAAGAAATTCCAGGATAGGTGAGATAGCTCAGTGGACTAAGTGCCTGCTTAGACAGTCATGGGGACTGGAGTTCCATGCCAGTACTGAATGCCACATAGGACCACTGAGCTGGTCACTGAGTCTAGGCATGCTGGTGCACACCTATAATCCCAGCTCTGGGGAGGCTGAAAACAGGAGCATCACTTTGAGTCCAAGCTGTATAGTGAGATCCTACACACACACACCCACACACCCACACCCACCCACCCACCCACACACACACACACAGAGAAAAGAGAGAGAGAGAGAGAGAGAGAGAGGAGGGAAGGAGGGAGGAAGGAAAGAAAGAGAGAGAGAGAGGGAGAGAAAGAAAGAAAGAAAGAAAGAAAGAAAGAAAGAAAGAAAGAAAGAAAGAAAGAAAGAAAGAAAGAAAGAAAGAGAAATTTCCAGCTGGTTAACTTTACCTATTTCACCAATCAACAGTTCTTGTTTTCTGTATCTTCTTAAGCAGTCATTCATGTTACAATTATCATTGTCAACAATGACAATTTTTTTGAGTTTCTGCTACAGAAAAAATACTTTCCTAAGCAGTGACCTAAAAATATGTAGTAGCAAGTCCCTACCCCTGGGCCCTGGGCCCTGGGCCAGTAGTTCTTCATGGCCTGTAAGGAAACAGTGCACACATCAGGAGGTGAACAGCGAGCAGGTGAGAAAAAAGTTCATCTGTGTTTACCACTTATCCCTATTGCTCTTGTTACCACCTGGAAAGAATGAGGCCCTGATTTTATTAGTAATCACATCCAGGGTCTTGTACCTGCTAGGCAAGCATCGTTTGGGGGGTGAATGGGTACTGGGGATGAAATTCAGGACCTTGGGCTAGCCAGGCAGACTCTGTGTTACTGAGCCATATCTCCAGTGCAACATTTTAATATTGATTTAACTTTAATATTGAGGCCATGAATTCAATTCCTGTTACCAAAAAATTATTACAGTAAAAGAGACCATCAAATCCCCTCAAAATACTTAACATACTCCCCCTAACTTCAAACATACTACCTTATCATTATTTGCAATGTGCTTTTTAGGTAATGTTTTCTTTCTCTAATTTAAACTCTCAGCTTATCTTCTGATCACTCCTTAGCTGACCACTAAGCCCTGGTAGAATGGTAGACCTCTTCAACATCAAGCCTAGACCTATTCAAATCTTCATGGCCTCATTTAGTTAAATTTGTGTGTGTGTGTGTGTGTGTGTGTGTGTGTGTGTATGTGTGTGCGCATGCGTGCGTACACACATGCAGAGTACAAGTGTGTGTTTCAGGTAAAGTCCCAAGACCCACCTCATTACATATACAACATGCTCTTTGTTTGGTCATGTCTTAGTTACTTTTTACTCATTGCTGGGACAAAACCTGACACTCAAAATGAAGGAAGGAAAGGTTTATTTAGCTCACAGTTCATGGAGGTTTCAGTCCATATTCAGCTGGCCCAAGGCTGAGTGGAACTGGCAGAGAGTATCCAGTTCATGGTGGCAAAACAGCAACAATATGGTGGCAGAGGTAACCAACCAAACATGGCAGCAGAGCAACAGCTCTAGTCTGTCTCTGTTTCTCTTTATATTACATGCAGGCCCTTTGCCTTAGGATATCCAGCCTAGACCACACCCATAGTCTCAGCCATACTCAGACCAATAATCCCATCAGCACTAAAACACAATAATCCCAGGGATCCTGGATCAAGTCTCAATCTATAGAAGTCCCCGCCCAATGACTACATGAGGCTTTGGGGGGACAACTAGACATAAACCATAACAGGTCAGATCACAGGTGGGTCATAGATGACATCTTAGGATAGGCGAGTACCAATAAACTTTTCAAGTTGTACTCTAGAGAACATACTAACCTAGAGAAAGGCTAGGAGAATAATAATATCTGTGGCCAAAATTTTTAAAGTACTGAAAACTACCTCCTTTTCTTAAAGATGCAGAGGCGTGTGCTTCCTCAAACACTAAATCACATCTTTAAACAATCTTCCTTTTTCATTTCTCTCACTAATTTTGAAAGCACTAGTCTGGGGGTTGGAGGCTGGCAATGAAGAATGGACTTAGTCTGTAAGGCACCAAACAGGGTTGCAGGCCCTGAGCAGATGGAAAACAAATGCAAGATAGTATTTTAGAAAAATTAAGCTAGCAAGGTTTAAAATATAGAATAAGAAAGGCAAAGAGTAAGACCAAAAGATTATTTGGAAAACATGACATAAACCCACTGTAGTACGACTGGCAAAAATGTCAGTTTTCTTTAATTGTCTTTAGGAGATTTTTCTTTGTAGTTGAGGATTACTGTCTTTCAAAAAAATACTATCTCATATCTCTTCTGAATAAAAATAATAGGGCCAGTGATATAGCTCATTGACAAAAGTGTCTACCTAGCAAGGGAAAAGTCCTGAATTCAATTCCCAGTATTAATTAATTAATTAATTTAAAAATATATTTCTACTTAATTAAAAAGGAAGAGTAGAGCTCTTGCTCTGAGTAAGAGCAAGGGAACCAGACTGCATATATAGGTCCCAGTAAAGAATGAAAACCCAATCAGAATAATTTAACTTCAAAATACGTGAAATAATTTCTCAGTTGCATGATGTTGAATATTCCATGAACTACAGAGACATAGAGTGACCTAAAAGTTATTAAAAAGTCATCATGGAGCTGAAAGTACATTTAGGATCTCAGGCTCAGTAAGGCTAACCAAGATGGTACTCACTCTTTGGATGTAAGCTGTACTTTTAAATCTTCCTAAAATATACAGTAGAGATTTTTGCATATCCAGGACTTGAAACTATGTTCTATGACCTGACTTTGTGACAATGACTAGGCTTGCCTGATGGTGACCCTTCCATTGTGTCTCACCCAATAATACTCACTGTTCCCCTACATTCCCCACAAAAGAGTCCTGAGCCAGCCAAGGTATTTTGAGCCCTAGTGCTCCTTTAAAGGGAAATTGCTGACACTTATGGATTAAAATTGACCAAGATTCACATTAGATTCAACTTAATTCTTAGCGTCCATTCTCCAGTCTCTAATTATATGGGTTTCCTCATCTTCTGTTACATTTTGCTTCTCTTTTTCTAGTCATTTCCTTTTAAATAATACATTACATACATTCTTTTTGAATTCTTTACATGTTACCAAAAGACTCTCAGAAACAAAATGGGTACCAACAGTCTGGCAAGGCAATAAACAAAGATGCGCATAGTGTTCATTTAGGCAGTGCATTTTTTGTTGTTTTCATGGAAATTGAGATGGTAAAGAATGAATATTCTTAAAAGGAAAACCATTTTTGCAATGGAGTCTGACTTAACTCTAGATAGAGGGAAACAAAGAACTGGGCTCTGCAAAACTTTTCACATATTGCATCCATTGAGAGAATATACAGGATTTCTAACGGTAGTTTGGAGGCAGAAAGAATGTCCAGGGTGGGGATATTGTGTGGATGGTGTGGTTTAGCCCTCTCCAGCCCTTTATGTTTCTACAAAATGGGAACTAAATTCCTAGTGTGCAATCCGGAGAGGTAGAAAACACACGAATTTTATATTTTATTTTATTTTGTTTTATTTTATGGTACCGGGGATTGAACTCAGGACTCTACAGTTGCCAGGCAAATGCTTATTCTACTAAGCTATATTCCCAACCTAAAAACACATCTTTAAATGTGTGATCAAATCTTTTGCTTGTTAATTTTTATTCAGTCCTGCAGGTTTCCATTTTCTTCTCACCAGGACCTTCAAATAAAATATCAGAGTTTTGAAAAATGTGCATTTGTTACCTTTGATATTAATCTAAGTTCTCCTCTGCTGTAGCAATGAAACATTTTAAAAGGTATTTGCACTTTTATTTTTTTGGCTCAGGGCTGCCATTTGAGAAATTTAAGTCCAGAAAGTTATTAATATGTTTTACTTGAAACAGAAATCCCTGAAATTTCCAATCCACTCCATTGTACCTTAATATTGTAAAACAGGTTTACTAGGAGCTGTGGGAGAAAACTATTAAAAAGTATCACTATAGGTAGCAAAATATTTATAAAACTTCAGGCTAGTTAAGTAATTTAAAAATATTATGCTTCCATGTGAAAATAAAACACTCACTATTTAAAACAACCCACCAATACCAAGAAAAATATTTGCATCTTATTAAAATTCTTTATTTACATTAACAGACACATTTTTGGGCTTCCCAAAAATGTGAAAATACAGACAAACACATGTATATACGTCTTAATGTTTCTATTATTTCATAATTTGCAACAAAATAGTGATAATGCTAGGCTTGATGTACTTTACATTTTTTTTTCTGAGATAAAATTTGACTTTATTAAATAAAAGAATGTTAGAGCTCAATCTCACCAGAACAAAATTTTTGGTGTAACAGAAGACTTCATATGAGATGTGTCAAACCATCTCATATGATATTCAATAGTGCCAAATTCAAGAACACAGAAGAATCTGAACAGTACCTCAGATCCCTAAATGAGACTCATCCTGCATTTTGAGTCTCTTTAAATCACAGCAAAATATATTCATCAGAGAATCTCTTACTTTTCAGTTAAATACACTCCTCCCTCAACTGAACAACAAAACAAAGAAGTATAAACATTAACAAAAGCTGGATCACTTACCATAAATTCCTGTTGAGATGCAGGGAAATGCCTGTGAACAAACCACAGAAATAACAATGAATTCTAAAGCAAAGTCTCTGCCTGATATTACATGTCTTGAGATCTGTTTTTCTTGATAATGAGAAGCTCTGTTCTTAATACTCAGAGCTGTGAGTGAGAGTAAGAGACTCTCTAACTTGGGGATATTTGAATAACTGAAAACTTTTCATTATCTGCACTTATACCAACTTGCAAAAGCTAACAGTTAATTTTTTAAGAATCTTGTGAGGCAATCATTAAATAATTATTATAAAGAAATCTAAATTACATTTTAAAACTGCAGTGAAAGAGATTATATCCAAATAAACCTAACCAGCAGCCAGAATCCACCCTTTCTAACTCTATTGCTACATTTTGCTTTTACCTATGCTTTAGAGATTATTTCTGTGATAGGAGTATAGTAGGAATCCCATATGATAGCAGCTCTGAGTTATGTGCTGTTTCACTGGTATCTTGAAATATGAAAATATTAATCAACACACATGACTCACATGATGGGATGACTGAAGCTGTGGCCTGGCTTCAGAGAGAAACTCAGGATAAAATTCACCAGTAGTGTTCAGTGAGAATCAAATGATTACTGAGAACTTGTAATAAAGATAAATGTCTATCTTTTTCTTATGTGTAAGTGGTGTGTCAGTAAAATTCAAGATTAACTTTTAAAGCACAGACCCCCCTCTCTTGTTTGGAGTTGCTCTTTAGACATCTCCTGAGGCATTACTGAAATTACTAATATTTTGCTGAATTTGATTGAAAATAATGAATGAGCAAGTATAAATGTACACCTTATCTCATGAAGCTTTCTAACTGTAGAAAGTAATCCAGGTGTGCCAAGGTCTTCCGCAGTGCACTTCCGTGTAAATCCAATTAAATTGCTTTAATCTTCCTGACCTTCATATTTTTCAGTTTTACAAACTTATAGTACAGAAATTTATTTTGACAACCAGTGATAGCATTTTTAATTCTAGACTAGAATCTAAAAGTGGTGACTGCTCTCCACCATAACTAATACGACTGTGAAGATCAATAATGATAGCAAAATGAGTTAATATGTACAGTATTTCATTTCATATAACATTTTATAGACTAGATATTTATTCCTTTTACTGACATCATTGAAAATTGTGATTTCACTGTAGAGAAATTAATAACTGACTTTTACTGAGTTGAACTATGTCTGCATAAAGAAAGGTTTTATTTTTCTGCTCCTGTGGAATCTTGCTGGGAAATATTAGTAGTACTTTCTTGTCTTTTTTTTTTTTTTTTTTGGTACCGAGGATGTGACTCAGGACCCTTGTGCTTGCCAGGCAAGCACTTATGCTACTGAGCTATCTCCCCAGTCCCTAGTACTGTTTTGTTATTTTTAGGAAAATAGGGAAGTTTCTAGGACATAGTAGGTGTGATTTTTGTAACCATATGGAGTTCATTACTTGATTTTTCAAATTTTTGTTTTGTTGTTGCTTGCAGTGCTGCTGAGATCAAATTCAGGGTCTTGTACATGGATATTTTTTGGGGTGTGGAGGGGTTCTGGGGATAAAACTCAGGACCTTGAGTTGCTAGGCAGACTCTGTGCTGCTGAGCTATATTCTCAGTGCAGCATTTTAATACTGAGATGCACCAACAGGTTTGTTACTTCTATGGTCTCCACTGTCTGTGAGGTACTAATAAGATCTGAACTATGTTCTTGAATGATTCACTTTATCCAAGGTCACTGAAGCTATAGCAGAAACCAAATTCTGAAAGCACTGAAGTCTCCTTCCAGGCCCAAGTCTTCTCAGTATCAACCACCAGCTCGCTGTAAGCAAGCCGTTACTAAGAGGAAAGGCTCAGTGTGAAGGAATAGTCCACTAAAAACATAAGTTAGAGAAGATTCATAGTTATCATGATGATGTGTGTCATGTCACCCATGTCCTTCTGTGCCTTTTAAATGGAATAGAGAGACGCTGTGGTTTGTGTCCAGCTATTCCTACAAAGCCTCATGCAGTCATGGAACAGGCTTCCAGAGTTTTTGATTAATTCATGGTCCAGTGAATGGATTATGGATTATGGGTGTGAGTACTGCACTACACTGGGATGGGTCACCTACATGACATACAGGAGGGAAAGAGGCTCACATTCTGGTGCTCCACCATACTTGATCTTTTTTTTTTTTTTTTTGTATTTATACACCCTGTATTTGGTACAGGGTGTAAGTGGTATGCAGGGTCTTGCGATGTAGGACAGAGTCATGGTGATCTTCCTGTTTTCAGCCTCCCAAGGGCTGCGATGACAGGTGAGTACCACTATGCTCAGTCTCAGTCACCATGTCAGTGTGCCCAGGGGCTGGGGCTGGCATTAGAGGCCACTGCACTCTGCCTAAGCAGGCACTTTAGTCCACTGAGCTATCTGCCTGGCCCTTTTTGCTCTTGCTGCTTTTGTTTTTTTCTTCTACCATGAATTTCTGCCCTCTGCCATGTGCCACTCTGCCTTGGAGCCAGCTAAGTATGGATGGGAAACTTCCACAAACTGTGAGCGAACTAAACCTTTCCTTGCCTAACTCTAGGCATCATGTATTTTGTCTCAGCAATGAGAGAAACGTAACCAAGACAAGAAGCTAGTTTATAGCTGAAGCCCGGGGGATTCTGTGAGAGCAGGCTTAGCACTGAACTTCAGAGAAAAAGACAGTTTTGATAACTTTCACATCAACCCATTAAGATACATAGAAAACAAAACTTTACCTCTACTACCTTAAGGTTTTCTATTGTGTGACAGGGGAAATTTATTTAACTGTCCTGAGTGTTATCTTTCCCCTTAAAGGGAAACTGGGAGATTAGCTTGAAAGGGTTTGCTGGAGAATTAAGAGAGCCAAGCGCAGTGATGCAGACATGTAATCCCAGCCCTCTGGAGCAGGACTGCAAGTTTAACCTCTGCATGGGCAACTTAGTGACTTTCCAAGACTTTGTCTCAAAATGAAAAGGGTCCAGGAATACAGCTTAGGGCAATGTACTGGATTCAATCCCACAGTACTGAAGGAGAAAACAGAATGAGAACAGAGCACTGTGATGAATACTATGTTGGTTGGTGGTGTATCCCTGAGTAGACACAGGGATATCCACAAGGCTGATTTTCAGAGTGGCCTGGTGCCTTTGCAAGGGTCCTCACTCCTCAGTCTACTGATAATTGGGTCAGATAGTTGTTTGTTCTTGGAGTCTGTCCTGCGTGTGTTTAGCAGCCTCCCTGGACACTACCCACTAAATGTCAGCAGCAATCTTCCAGAGGTGACAATTAAAAATATTCACATTATCAAATGCCCCTAAAGGGTAAAAGTCATCCCTGGTCAATAACCACTGCCCTAGAGTCTGGGACCTTGAAGTAGGAGTCCTTTAAACCACCAGCCTTTACAGGGAGTGCCTACTCTCCAAAAGAGCTGCTTCACCCATGGTCAAGATGCTTTGCAGGACAGCCCACACTGACAGGCAACTGATAAAGAATACAAAGTCCTGGTCACTGGACCTCACTGAGTGTAATGAGGCACCTCCCTGACCCAAGGTTCCCACAGGAACCACAGCGCTGGCAGAGTCCTTAGTATACATCCAGCATCCTGACCTGTGAGGAATAGATCTGAGTCAGCTCCCTTCTACTTCTTGCTAGGTCCAGTTCCAAGAGCCATTCTCCCACCAGAGGTAGTGGAAGGAAAATGGTTCTGAGCAGTTACTGGTTACTTTCATTTGCCAGAGCTCCCAGTCCTCAGAATCAATCATGCAAGTTAACATTTGAATCTGGATGTATCAACTGCCTTGTCTCTTTTAACAAGGACAAATAACTGCATCTGCAAATGACATCTTGGCCTTAAATGTGAAGAAAGCAAGTGGTAATGTAAGGGAGGATGACTTTGCTAATATTGTTGTGTTAACTCAAACAGAAAGCCAATGAATGATAAAGCAGAGATGGAAATACAATATTGAGGAGAAATTTATTTCACATGAAATAAGTTTGCTTATAATTCATCTAAACTAAGTATACTCCAGTAATCACTTTTTATTACTTAAAAGAAAGCAAGAGGGAGGTGGAGAGAGCCAGCGAGGGAGAGGAAAAGGCAAAAAAAAAAAAAAAAAAAAAAAAAAAAAAAAAAAAAAAAAAAAAAAAAAAAAAAAAAAAAAAAAAGCGACAGAGCTCAACTAAGAGGCTGTACAGCACATAGCATGTGTTCTTTGTGATAATAAATTCGTATGGGTCTACAAAAGATGAGTAACACAGGTTAGCCTTATTTTTTGCTGTTTATTTGTTGTTTGTTTGCTTGCTTTTTATATAGGGTCTCACTACACAACTTCAACTCATAGTAGTGATCCTCTTCTTTTTGGCCTCCCCACCACTGGGATTACAGGCATGAGCCACCATTCCCGGACTCGGTTACTGCCTCAATGGGCTCACACCTTACGTGGCACTAGCATTGAACCTTAGTCTCTATGCTTGTCTAAGCAGGTGCTTAGTCCACTGAGCTATCTCCCTGGCCCTATACCATCCTTATGTCAAAGTTGTATTTAATTTAACCTCTTGCCTTAGAAATCCTCTCGTGGAGTAATGACAGATGGCACCAATGCCCAGACTAATTGTCCTGGTCTGTCTGAAGTGTACATAACTCTACAGTCACCTATAAATTTGAGAATTGATATCAGCCGCCCAATTGCTAACGTCTTAGAACCTCCTTCCAGAAACCTAGAAGCAGAAGTCTCTGCTAATCAGGTCTGATCATCTAGCCATCAATACTTTGCTCTATGGCACTTCACTTTTAGTTAAGTTTTCTCAAGCCAGTACAAACTTGCTATCTTTGGAGGAAAAAGTCATTTGATTTAGCATGGAGAAAGGATTTTTCTTTTGTGAAATTATAGCTTAGGTCACCAACTGGAAAATACTTCTTCATCCTAGAGGGTTGATTTGAAGCACTTGTGAAAGCACTGAGATACTTAAGCCTGAGGATTCTGTCTCCAATCATCTTATTCTGTCTCAGAAAGTGGAGAGCGAGGCAACAAAATCCTTCACCCCTTTCTGTCTTGATCCTAATAGTTTCAAAACAGAGGTAAGGAAATCTTAAGTCGGAAGCTTGTTTTGCTCAGGCCCTTGATGAGAATCAAGGGATTTCTTAGAAAGGCTGTCATCAGGGATCAGAAAGAAGCAATAAATGCTGGAAGCAATGCAGGGGAGAAAAAGGAGCTCTTCTACCCAACAGGTGGGAGTTTAATTTAAACAGATAATGTGGAAATCAATGTGGAGGTTGTTTAAAAACCTACAAATAAAACTACAATTCAATCTGTCTGTACTACTCCTTGGTATATACCTGAGAAAATTAGTTATCATAAAGACATCAATGTTCCCAAGTTTACTGTGGCTCAATATATAATGTCCAAGAAATAGAACCAGCCTAGAAGCCTGTAAACAAGTGAATAAAGAAAATGTAGCATAATATAGTATATACAGATGATACTATTAAAACATACCATGAATAATTAAAATTTAAAGCAATTTATTATAGTAAAGCCACATTATTGTTAATCATCTTCAAAATATCCTATTGCTTCAAAGTCATTTATTTCATTGTTCTTGTCATGTTCTGAAGGATTCTGAGTCTTTTGTTAGTCTCTTTTGAAGTATGAAAAAAAATGAATGCTGCTTCTCAGGGCTACCTAATGAGAAAGCAGACTCACAAAAATATTGCTTTGTTCTCTCATCCATTTTATTCAATAGAGCAGATGCCACATGACTTCTGGCTCTTTTCCCAAAACAAAAAATGATCACAAAAGGTAAGCATTTGGAATCAACTTAGGAAATGGAGGTAGCAGCAGACTGTCTAGCTAAAGACACTCATGGAAGAGAACTTTCAGAACTGCTCTGGAAAGTGGCAAGATTAAGAAGTATGTCTTAAGAGAAGAAGAGTTCTTTGAGGGGAACTAAGGGCAATGTATCTTTCTGTAATACATTTTTAGAATTTAGATATTCACTGTATTTTTCAATCACACTTTGTATACATCATACAGCCATAGAAATGGAAAATTGTCATTTGCAGAAAATTATGCAGAATGCAGAAGAGAAGACAAGAAAGTAGAAGGAAGGTCATTAGACAAGAGGAAGAAAGAAGTGGGAGGGATGTAAAGATGGATAATAGGGCCATAAAGATGATCAAAGTACATTATACAACTGACACCCTCCCAAATGTGAAATCCCTCATCCTTACCTACAGCCACAACCCCCATTCTTATGCTGCAGTTTTGCAAGTGGGTAGGACTGATTCCAACCCCAACCCCAATTCTAAGAAAAGGTGTTTTGAATTCTAACGAAGCAGGAAGATGGCAGTATTTAGCAATGAGGATAAAAATAAGGAGAGTTCCAACATCTCTAACCTGTTGGTATACGTGAATAACATCCTCCCTAGCTCAAGAATCTTTCCATGGCTGAGCCAGTGCACATCCTTTATCATTTAGTCAGTTTTCAATTTCACATTATACACAAGCAAATAATGCTACCTAATATATATTCATGTAAATAATTTTCATTATATGTTACATAGAATTGAGGAAGCTAACTTAAGAAATATCATTAACAATCGCTTCTCGGCCTTTTGGCTAAGATCAAGTGAAGAAATATCATTATTTTGTGTAGTTTGTTGTGTGCTCCTAAAATAGAACTTTCCATAAGTTAAAATATAACATATGCTTTCTTGTGAGGATTTTTTAAATGTATTTGGTACACGGCCTCACTATGCAGCTTGGACGCCTAGTGATCCTCTTGTTGTCAGCCTCCCCAGTTCTCTTGTCAAGATTTTTAATGCATATTCAGTGATGCTGTTTTTATTCACTCCAGTATTTTTATTTTTATATTTTAAACAGAAGAAAAGCACTAAAAACTACATGAAATTTGAAAACAAGGTGAAAGGAAATTAGTGATGGTTATGACATCATATATTGTTATCCACAAAGTAGTTGCTCAGATTACCAGACAGAGGCATGCAAGACTGATCAAACAATACAAACTCTAACTGTTCCTTTCAGTTAACTAAGAAAAATTAGTAGGACAATTATCTTAGCTATATTCCTCATTTCTTTTTTCCCTTTATCCATCCACATTATTCTTCCCTTTTGAGTAGTTTCTTTCCTTTCATAATGTAGCGTAGATGGAAAGGCTCTGTGTTGACTACTACCAAGAATAGCCTCATTTTCAGAAGCCAGCGCTTCTAAATCACCGTTTAGGTGAAAGACAAACGTGACTGCTGTCTAGCTGACAGCTTTGGCCCAAGTCAAGTATTTAGTTTTTCAGCTGACAACCAGGTGCACAAGTACATGGACCCTAAGATTCCACAATTATGCTTTACTGTAAGAAAATCCTAGAAATCAGTGATATCTTACTTCCAAAGAAGTTCAAAGAGAAACTGTGAAAGTCAGAGTGTGGTTCTTTGTTTTCAGATGTAGGTGACCAACCTAATGGGCTGGGCCAACCTCCCCCTACCTAGGATACAGAGATCTTTCGTATTGCTCAAATACATACCATATCTTAGTATACATTTAGTAGGATATTTTGAGATGGCAAAGAGAATAGCATTGCTCTTTTAAAAGTGATATTCCAAAAAGCCGGGCGTGGTGGCTCACGCCTGTAATCCCAGCACTCGGGAGGCTGAGGCAGGAGGATCGGTGTGAGTTTGAGACCAGCCTGGTCTACAAAACTGAGCTCAAGGCCAGCCTGAACTGCATAGTGAGACCCTGTCTCAAAAAGACAAAAAAATAAAATAAAATAAAAGCGATATTCCATATTTATCTTGACGTGCCCTAGTTTTGCCCTCAGGTTTTTACCCTTTTCTTCTAGTCACTCTTTTTACTAAGTGATTTCACAACTTCCCTGAAAGGCAGCAAATATTGGCCTGCTTCTTCCCCTATATGATTCATGTGTTGATGCTCTTATCCCACTGGAATACCATTTGGAGGTGACACTCTTAGGAGACCGCTAGAACATTTAGGGTGCAGCCTCATGGATGATAAAATGAGACCAGAACATTAGTCCTCCACTATTGTTTCTACCAGATGAGGATGCAGGAGTAACTGGCTGCCAGCAGCATGGAAAAGGGCCCAGTCATATCCCCAACCTGACTGTACAATGATCTTAGACTTCTCAGCCTCAAGTAGTCTTAGAAGCCAAGTGTGATGGTTTGTGCTCATAATCCCAGTACTTCAGAGGCTGGAACAAGATGATTGTTGGGAGTTTGAAGGCAGCACTGGTGACAAAGTGAGCTCCAGGCCAGCCTGAACTGCATGGCAAGACCCTGTCTCAAACAAACAACAAAAATATGAAAGAAGAAGTCTAAGAAATACATGTACCAATAATATAATCTAGAATTTATAAAATTCCTTATCTCTTCTTCAGATTTACCTTGAATTAAAGGGAAGGATGAGTGGCAGTTTTATAACAGCCTAAACTAAGACCCTACTGGGGTGGTACAGTATGCTTATATGCGCATGTGTGGGGGTGGGTGAAGAGGGATAAATTTGTTGAAATCTAATCCTCATTGTAATGGAATGTAGAGGCGGTGTCTTTTGCAGACAATAGATCATGAGATGGATCATCATGAGGGTGGTGTCCTAGTACACGGGATAAGGTCCTTAAGAAGGGATATGAAAGAGATGATTTCTTTCTCCCATGACAGCAGAAAACAAATTTAGCTCTCTGCAAACCAAGAAGAGAGTCTGAACCAAACAGTGAGCCAGAAAGAAAACTTGATACCACCTTGACCTGTAACTTCCATGACTCCAGACATGCAAGAAGTAAATGTCACTTAACCTGTTGTTTATGGTACAGGTTATACTATTCTGAGCTCACTAGGATGGAGGCAATGTACTTTTCTTTCAACTATAAATGAACTGACTTGCTTGGTAGGTCAATCACATGTGTGGCATCGAGATTAGAATGTCTACAGTCCTGGTTTTGGAGAGAGGCTGTGAGAATCATGCTATGTAGGGACATATTTCCTGAAACTTTTGGCCCAAGATGAATGAAAGACCATGTCAACTAACTGACCCAGCCTCTGGTCCTTTCTACAGTCAACGAGCCTATAACTAAGTGAGCAAGAAAAAATGCTCACCGTTCCAAGTTTTGTCCCAGCGTAACCATAGTCATCTTTATGACATAAGTAGTTCACAATTATATGTGATGATTACCTATATCAAGGAAGGCTCATTTTCCTTTTAGAGTGGAGATATAGATTCCCTTGGAAAATTAAAGTACTTAATGAGTCAATTAAAATGTTTAGGGCCAGGGAGATAGCTCTGTGGCACAAGTGCCTCCCTGGCAAGTGCAAGGTCATGTGTTTGAACCCCTGTTCCATAAAAAAAAAAAAAAAAAAAAAAAAAAAAAAAAAAAAAAAAAAAAAAAAAAAAAAAAAAAAAAAAAAAAAAAAAATGCTCAGTAAATCAAAAGTAAACAACTGAAGTGAGGGAGATGCTCATGTGTTGAACAGAGACCTGAAGAAGGATACAAAGGATAAGATTCACTCAGTAGCTAAAGGTCTGACAACTGAAAGCATAGCCCCAAAGTACCTCATTTTCCCCATCTATAAAAGGAGCACAGTAGGACTAAGTGGCTTGGCCAGCTAATAAATCCAGTAATGCTCTAAAGTAGCCTTTTAACCATAGTTCAAGATGAAGGTGACAGAAAGAGGCAATTTTATAGCTTATGCTGGGAGACAGCAACTTGGCCAACCTCACGGCTGTTATTTCTTAAATTAGTGCAAAGTGCTAGGTTCTGGGCTAAGAGCTCCATTTGCATTCATTCCCATTGTTCAATCCCATAAAAAAGCCCATGATAAAGGATGGAGATATTTCCACCTTTTTATTAACGTGGAGAAGAAGGAAGGTAAGAAAGGCAACTTGCATAAGGTCACAAGAAAGAAAACCATACAAAGAGTAATTGATAGTGTTTTTTTCTTTCATCTTTAATATTTCTTAATTTAAAAAAATCATACCTGAACATAAGACTCAAGCAAACAGCAGTAAGGCATCTCCCTTAATAACCGCACATTCTCTTCATTGAACTCAGGAAGTGACAGCGAACCTTTTAGCGCTTTCAGTGATAACAAACAGCCTACTGCACCACCTGTGCCACACGTTTGCCACCAGTGAGCCTCACTGGCAACACTACTGTGAGAATCGTTCCATTCTGTTCATTTATATCTGAAAACCTAAGTAAGATCTTCCACTTTCCCTCATCTTAACTTTGTTATTACTTCTCAACATTCTTTAAATAAGACTCATGCCACAAACTTGACCTCAGTTTATCAGTTTGCCAGTAACCCAGCTCCTGGTTCTGTTTTTTTTTTTTTTTTTTTTTTTTTTTTTTTTTTTTTTTTTTTTTTTTTTTTTTTTTTTTTTTTTTTTTTTTTTTTTTTTTTTTTTTTTTTTTTTTTTTTTTTTTTTTTTTTTTTTTTTTTTTTTTTTTTTTTTTTTTTTTTTTTTCCTTGAAGGACTAAGAATCTTCGCACTGAGCTCATTTCTAGCCCACTTCTTATTTTTTGATAGGTTTTCTCACTAAATTGCCCAGTGCAGGCTTGAACTTGCAATCTTCCTGTTTTAGCCTCTCAGAGTGCCCCAAGTACAGTGGGTGCCATTCCACCAGGATCTCGCCACCCTTCCCTGATGCCACTTCCTAACGCTGACCATTTTCCAACCACACAGGCCTCCTTTTGCTCTCCCCATGCATGGAGCATGATCCTGCTTCTCGAGTCTTGGCCTTAATGCCTCCTTTGCCTTGAATCTCACACTTTCCAGATATTTGTCTTGATTTACTTCTTGTTCCTTTTAGATCACTAAGGTCACCAACTCAGAGAGGCTCTGCCTGGTCTCTAGCTAAACTCTTTGATGTTTGCTAAGCCTGATTTTCATTTCTCTGTCTAACTGCTGCTGATACCTGACACACAGCTACTGGCTTGGTCACACCTACTAGGGAGTAAACTACTATGATGACATCTGTTTGGCTTTTCATATATTGCCAGTACCTAGAATGTGGTGAGGAACTCAATAAATTTGTGGCGAGTATATAAATGAACAAATCATTGTGTTCTATAGCGTATGCAACCATAGCCATACATACTTTTCTACACAAACTAAACATGTTTTTTTTTTCTTTTTGTTATATTCTAGTTCTTAGAGCTTTTTCAATGTTAGCATACACCGACCCATCTCATTTGTTTCTAATGGTTGCATACCACTGTAAAACATTATTATAATTTGATGTCAATATAGATCCTTTCTCTAAAACAAAAATAAGGCAACCAATGTTGCACGTATTTACAATTAATCTATTATCACAGGATCCTGTAGCCTTATAAATGTTACAGGTTTCTTTTTGTTTGCTATAAGAAACTGTCATTTGGACACAATGCTTGATACCTACAAATTAAAGGAGAACAGGGTTGTTTTGGCTGGCAGATGTAATGGAGTTTGGTCCATGGCTTCCTGGTTCTAAGGCCAAATGACATAGCAAGAAAAATTGCACATTGGGCCCGGCAGGATGGCTCAGTGGTCTAAAGTGCCTGCTTGGGAAAGCTTGGGCGGCTTTAGGGACCGCGGTTCGATCCCCGGCACCACATGCTGCGCCAGCCCTGCCCTCGGGGTGGGCTGAGCCGGCCATAAAAATGAGTGAATAAACAAAGGTTCTGAAACAAGAAAAAAATAAAAAAAAATTAAATAAAAAAAAATTAAAAAAAAAATTGCACAACCTATGGCAGCCAAGAAGCAGAAAGAGAAAGCACAGTTAGGACAAAATGTACTCTTTGGGGTCCCATCCCCTGTGACCCTCTTCTTCTGACCATTGGTTTAAGCTAAAAACATACTTAAAATTTTGAAATTAAAAATTTCTTCAAGTGTGGAGAATAGTCAATAGTTCCATTTTTGCTCTCACATGAGGAATACAGCAAAGGAGTCTGTATGCTTTTAAAAATGCACTGTAAACACAAACATTATCATAGTGCATCTCCTCTCACCATACAGCCAAGTAAGCTGAAGGTCAAGGTCATTGACAGGAGACTGCGAGCAAGGTCACATGGAAGGGGCCAGTGGAGTGTTCAGAGCACCCGGTGCAAGCTCATCCAGGCAGTGTCATTATGAGCAGTAACTTGGTGTCTTTTTGTTTGCTTCATTATACCTTTGAAATAGCTGTCATAAAGTCATTTATTGCCAGCTGCTTTCACATTTATAACTATACAGCTCCGTGCAGTATAAAACAAACTATTATGTAGCCATGAATAGTAGCAGTCCTCTTCTAAACTTTATGTTTTGCAAGACAGCTGGATTAGTTCCACTATGAATGTATTAGTATGCAAAATGTTGTAACCAGCAAAGGAAGAACTTGCTTTTCGCCTGAGCTTGCTCATGTGACTAGTAAGACTGCTTTACTGAAAACTCTGCATATGTGAAAATGAGAATGGGTCTCCATAAACCTGATGAACCAAAAAGAATGTTCATTTCGTTCCAAAATGTTTACTCTGTAAACTGCCTTTACAGAGAAGCAAAGAGAAAAAACAAAGGTTTAAAATCCCAAACCATAAACAATTCCTTGCCCATACTAACAGCAAATCAATTGTGCAATATGAAACTTCTACTGAAACACATTGCCCTTAAAATTTCAACCTTTCAGTGACCTTAGTTGCTTCCAATTTGGTATGTCTCTCCTCTTTACTTTCCTCATAATGAAGTATGCACTGGGACACATTCTGTGTCCCTAACACCAAGAAGTCAGAGTCCCTGAGAATGCCCTTTAGTGATTCTCCTGGTGCCGTAGCACAGCAGAAATTGAGAGAAGAGTCAATTATGTCAGATCCCTGGAGAATTAAATTCCCTACTTGAGACTGAAAGACACGCAGTTCAGAGCTATTGCCAGGCCTGCAGGCACCCATAGGAGTGGCTTCCCTGATGAGGAAGGGGTCTCAGTGGAGAGCCCTATGCACATAGGAACAAAAGCACGAAAGAGCATAAGACTTTCTTCAGGAGCTCTGGAGGACACGAGGACCTTGCAGCAATCCTTTGTGGAAATGAGGGGTACGGCTGCAGCTTCGTTCTTCACATTCCCATGCTCCTTGTGCAGCCCTCCAACTCCCACATTCCAGGCTACTGGCATCCTCTTCGCAAGCGCACACAGAGTGCATCCCCCAGGACAGGCCCTTATCCTTGACTAACTGATGAGGGTGGGGGTTGGGTTGTGGTCCTCCACACTTGCTCTGGAGAGGACAACACTGAAGCATGATCTTCACTGTCCAGAGAGTCTTAGCAAGGGCTGGGTAGTCATCTGGGGCTTTTCCTAATGGCCACTCTTCCTGTCCATGTTGGCTTCCTACCTCTTACCTGCCACCATCCCAACACACACACACACACACACACACACACACACACGATGATGCCTTCCTAACAAGTCCCTGTTCCCTAACCCTTCACTACAGAGTGGTATGCACCTAGAGCGCCAACCTAAGGAATGCATTGTTGGTCTTTACTTCAGTGGCTGGCAGCACAACTCTCACAGTGAACTAAGTCTGAGGATTATTTTGGGAGAAGCCTAGAAGCAAGGGCATGCTCAGTCATCTCCAGCCTCTGTGTGTAAGAAGTAGAAAGGAAATCAAGCCTCATGTGAAAAGCCACAGTAAGGCCACTGTAGAACTTGTCTGAAGGAAATGAGGGGCTTCAGAGGGTACAAAGCCAGGGTGAAATTCAGGAATTGGCTACTTAAGGAGGAGACAGGGTCCTTAGAAATTAAGTATCTTCCAGGTCTAGTGAAAATCCCCACATCGTGTAAGGATTTAATAATCAAATCCAAATAGGCTTCTTAACAATTCATGATTTTGAGTCAATCCTTAACTTCCTTAAGTCCGCAAGTTGTACCTCCATATATCTCTTAAGTAGAAAGTTGGATTTTGGAAATGAGTACCAAACTAGCAAATTCTACAGCTCCCAGGAAACATGGAGTGAAGGCAGAGATTTTGTTTGAGAATGTGCCTCTGTGCCTCTAAAATCCACGTGCTAGAAATGTGGTCTTCAGTGTGGTGAAGTGGAAAGCAGAAAGAAACATGAGGAAGTAGGACGTGTTGAAAGGTTACTGGGGATCTTGCCCTTGAGGGGATGAACAGAATTCTGTTAGGATCCCGCCTTGGTCCCGTGAGAACTGGTCCTTATAAGAAGGACACGCCTAGCTCCTAAATTTCTTGCTTCTTCTGTCCCCATATGGCCACTCCTTCCAGCACATGCTCCTTCCCTGATGTCATCCACCATATTGTGATGCATCCAGAAGCCCCTCTTGCTAGACACAGATTGATGCAACCCCACACTCTTGAGGCTCTAGGGAAAAGCTATTAAATCTCTCTGTTTAATAAAGAACTAAGCTTAAAATATTTCATTATGGTAACAAAATGGTCTATTACATGTTTTTTTTTTTCTATTGCCTCTCACAATAACCAAGTAAGACTGTATAAAATTATTACTATTATCGCTAGTGGGGTAACTTGTCCACAATCTTAGCAGCTAAGAGGAAAGCTCAGACACAAGCTTTAATCTTCTGGTTCAAAATTTTAAGTTCAATGCACTTCTGAATTGCATCGGTGAGGTCACAGGAGAGAAGAATCTATCCCAGAGATCCTCTGTCCTTGGAAATGCACAAATAGTTTTCTGTTTTGTTTTTCACTATCACCATGATATTATAATCCTTCTAGGAACTACGTACCAGGTATTAGTTGAATTAAATCTTTTTGCAAACGGGATTATTGTGACTTTCTCCCAAATAAAAGAAAAAATATGTTCTATTCCTGTTTGTCAAACTGTAGTTGCATACAAGTCAAGTGGAGGGTGGAACCACCAGAGGTTTTGAATCTATAGCTCTCAGCTCCAAGACCTTGATGTTTCTAACAGATTCCCAGGCTGCCTCTGGCTTCAGGGACCACACTTTCAAAATACTGCTCTACAGTAACCATAGCTGCATCAGCCCCTTGTTGCTGCTACTGCTGCTGCTTCTGCTACAGGTAACTGTAGCCTGGGTTGCTGTCCCACGTCCACCACGGAGTTTCTCCCACAGGAATGAGCTCAGATCTTTTTCTGCATTTGCTGATCTGTCACAGAACCACATAATGGGAGAGAGAGCAGATTGCTAGTTTACCAACACATATGTAGATTTTATGCCTGCAAAGTCTTTTGATACCTCTGTTCTAGCCTGTAAAATGTCAGCATGTTCTCCACGCAAATCACAAAACTCCATCTCAGCCCTTCCATAATTTCCTGGTGTGAACTTGAAAGTATTACATAAAAGCAAAGATGGGTTTCCACATGAATAGAACAGCTTCTTAAGCCAATTATGAGCCAGGTATTCCTATATTCCTATATTTAGTGCAGCAGCACATCACCTGCCTGGCAAGGGTAAAATCATGAGTTCAATTCCCGGTACCCCTTCACCCCAAAAAATTACTTAAGCCAATTATATGTGCAAACACCTGACTGCATATCATATTTATAAGAGGCAGGTGAGACTCTCTTGACAGTTGCCTGGGGCCTAAACTCCAGGATGGGTCATAAGAATGAGGGCTTTAAAAAAATGAATTGTGATTATACTGCTTGAGTCAATATGTAAAGATAATAAATTCTTCTTACCTAAGACACAAAGGAAGACATTAGTCAAGCCTAATGTGCACTTTATATTTAACAAGGGAATTAATTAGGGGATAATGACTAAGAAAGAGGTGTCTAGAGGATGGACCCTGTAGGAATAGCTAAAATAAAAGGAAACAAGGAAGGGAAAGGAAAGAGAAATTGATTGTAGTCATATTTTCTAACATCAAGAATTGCTACTTGGGCCTGAAAATGGCTGTGCCTTGTGAGCTATCCATCACCATGATGGATTTTATCAACTGGAGTCTATTATGGAAATGAGCAAAAGGAATAAGGTGAGAAGCAGCCAGCCCATAAGGAACTACCTGACAGCTCGGACCTCAAGGGGCGAGTTATTTGTATATATTTTACAGTGATCACTGCATTAATCCAAACAGCACCCTCATAGAGTTCCCCGGAGCAGAAAACACAGCTGCCCTTTAGCTGTGGTCCTGGAGCCTAGCGCTGGCTCCCACACTGGGCGGGGGGGGGTGGGGGGGGTGGGGGGGATGAGCAAAGGGCCCTGCTGGGCAGAACTAAGTCTTGCAGAATACAGCACACCCATACCTCACTGAGACTAAATGGCTAAATGGTTAAATTTCTTCCTACCCCTAGAGAGTTAACTTAGCCTATGAACCATATTATCATTATTGTTGGAAAGGTATCAATGTCATATAATGGTTGACTCAAAAATACAGTGAATGTTTAAATTAAAAACAAATATATTCCAGTAAAAAAGCTTCGCATTTCCAAGAATGTTATGTGTGTTGAAATCAAGGAGAAATATTTTCAGTATGCTATGAGGATTCATGGAAATACGTCTTTTATTGTAATAAAAATTTTAATTTAAACATTTATTGTATCTTCTGTTCATGACTCACTGAACAAACATTTCTCATAGTTTCTATCAAATAAAAACATTATGGTATATCTCTACCCACCGTATTCGCCAGAGCTTGATTTGTGTGAACTCTGGCTCTTCCTCAAGGTCAAAATAAACATAAAAGGAAAATGTTTTGAATCAACTCAGGACATCAAAGCAATCACAACAGAAGATCTGAAGAAACTCATGAAAGAAAACCTTCAAAGTGACAAGAAAATGCTTCAGAAAAGTGAGACAAATAATGAAACAATTAAGTTCCAAGTGAGAGGAAGCATTTTAAGAGGTGGCAATGTATTGACTGTAATAAATTGTATGAAATTTAAAGATTCAACATATTTGTAATCACATTTCATACATGGATAGGTGGATGGATGAATGGATGGATGAGTGGATGGATGAATGGATGGAAGGAGATAAGGACAGAGAAATTCTTGATTTATAGATGAATGCTTTTAGCCACCACTAACGCTGCTAAGATTTTACTTTACTGAAAGTTTAATTTCACAAAGTGGGATCTCAAGATTACATGCTGAATAGGGACAAACAAAATAAAAATAATTGATAACAGGATGTAAATATCACAGGTAAAACTTCCCATAGCCAAGAGTTATATTCTTTTAAATACAACAAAGGCTTTTCCTCTCCTCCCACATCATTTCTTCTTTTTGAGACTCTGAAAGTGGATACATCTCTCAACTTGGAAAGTGGCAGCTTCATTAGTAACAGATACTGCTTGATACAACTGAGGAAGTTTCAAGTGCAAGAAAACAAAGACTAAATAAAATATCTGGGCTATAGATTTATTCCCCACAAGCTACAGAACTGTCCAAGTTTCTCCCCACTACAAAATATAGATTGCTTTCTGAATCTGCTTTAATTCCTGGGATGCTTAGCTCATATGCAACTCTACTGGCTCCAAAGCATCCTGTTGGCTACACTTCATGTTACTGTCAATGTGGTCTCAGTGACCCACTAGAAGTACAAATATTTCAGACTTGAAATTGCCTCCCACAGTTATGTTTCTAACCATCGATGCATCACTCATGTTTTACCACATCTTGCCTTAAATGAAGCTTTCTGAAGCTCAAACTAAATTTCTCCAGTTATAGAGAATGGTGCAGGGATGTCACTGATCGAGAGAGAGCCACTGCTTAGTGCTTTTTAAACCGTTGTGTATGCAATCACTTCAGCGTCTTGCTAAATAATAAATCACTATTTTAAAAATCAAACAATGTGCATAATTTCAAGTGAGGGTTCATCTGGCTCTTCCGTGATGATGTGTCCACTTACTATACTATGGGGATGCTTGACCTGGGTTACTTGGCTAGCAAAAACCACTTATGAGTATACATGTTACAGCATGTTACAACTTGTGAAGAAGTCAAGCAGTCAGTCGTTTTTGCATTTTGGCTAAGGCAAAAACTGGTGCTCCTTATTATTATCATTATATGTAGATTTTCTTGGATCCTGTGAAATATTTTCTAAGAATTACTTCTATAAATTTGATGATCCAGTGATCTAATAGGCTTCCCAAAATACATTGATCTTTATGATCACTGGGTAATTAACATTTTTAAAGAAACTCTTTACTTATTCTTTGAGCTCTTAGCCCACATTCAAGAATCCTCATCAACTGGTAGCACCTTTTCTTCCTTGTGTTGTGCTTAACTCAGTGGAGCTCTTATTTCCTCATCACCTACATCTACTACCAGGCTCTCCTTGTTTGGATTCAGTAGTATTTGAAGTCATCAACACTGTGGCACATTGGCCCACCCTTTCTCATAGGATTGAATCTCCTAATGTGTAACTACAGAAAATAATAAGGTAGACCAAAAAACAAGAGTTTCTGTCTTCTTTAAATAGTCTTTATTTCTCATAGTCTGGTCACTTCAGTCCTTCCAGGACTTTTTTCCATTCTGCTTTTCATTCACCTTTGATGTGGTCCAAATTTGCCCCCAAAAAGTTTCATAGTCTTTGAAGAAATGCCATGACATTTTGCATTCTGCAGCTAAGGCACAAACTTGCAAGATTATGTTGATGTGATGGTGACTATGCTATTCATATCCAGGAACTGAAATGGCAGAAGAAAATGAAAATGCTTTTTTGCTAAATGAAAAGCAGAAAATGTGCTTATTTATAATTATAGATCTCTATTCTATTTTTGTTTTTTTGAATGATAATATTCAGTATTTTCTAGTTATTTATGGGAAGGAATAATTTTGTAAAATTATTAGCAACATATACATGGCCATCTTTGGTTAGATTTTACTAGAGAGATTTTAAGTATGCTAATGACTTGCCTATGCTATTTTATGAGCTTTCATAAATGGGGTCATTTGTCCAGATAAGAAATTTAGTTATGGAAGGAACATAGAGTTATATTTAGTTCTTAATTACACAGACCAGAACCACTGGCAAAGTCATTAGATGTAATAATTCCTATGCTTCCCAGAAGACTCAACTGATCGTTGGGGAATCTCAGTTGGGCAGTTTTCTGGCTTTTAAAAGCCTGAAATTTTGATCTGAAGAGTCACAGTAATTTAAATGATGCCATATTCTGTGCTGACACTTCATATAATTTTCTATTTTATTTTATTTTACTCCTTTATTTTTTTGTCTTTCTGAATAGACAACCAAACCTGGCCCAACTCTGGAAAATAGAGGCAAGTATTTTGATAAATCAATCAAAATGGAAATCATCTTAGCCAAGTAGCAGATGTAGATGATGAGGAAATAAAAACTCCACTCAGTTAAACACAACACAAGGAAGAAAAGTTGCTCACAATTGATGAGGATTCTTAAATTTGGGCTGAGAGTTCAAAGAATACTCTTCTTCAGCTTACAGTGTGCTGGTGCTCTGTTAAGTTAGTGCCTATGTCTTAGTTGCTACTTATAACCGACTGACAAGAAATGGCATAGTCAAAAGGCAACATATATGGGGCTGGGGAGATACCTCCGTAGAATAAGCACTTGCCTGACAAGTGCAGGGTCCTGAGTTCAATCCCTGGTACTGGAAAAAAAAAAGCAGCATATAAAAGATGTTAAAATATCTCTATTAAGTAGGATAGATATTATTCACTTCTTGGCTTTTTCTCTCATTATAACCTGCTTTGAAGTGACAACACCTAAAATTTGTTAAAAATTTTATTTATAGATACAATGTTGTCCATATCCCCAAAAATTATAGTCTTATAAGTCAAAAGTGATCTTGGGAAGTTTCTAAATGTATCATCAGAACAAATGGGCTCATTCGTATACACCTCAATCATTAAAATGTATCTAGCACCTATTAGATGCTTAGAGAGTATTTATAGGAGTGATAGGTGGAGAAAGAAAGAAGGAATTCTTTCATGTATAATTCACCTATGGTAATGACCACTCTTGGGCATAACTTTGGAGATAATTTACTGAATATTGATTTCCACATGATTTGAAATATGCTGCTCATCAACTGGCAGGCAATATACAGTTCTCCATCTATGGAACACGTTAATTTTCTAGTTGTGGTGGAGACTGGTTTATTTTCACTAATATTTTCTTCTCAGGGATCTCAGTCAGGTAAAACACATTGCCAAGGTTGAGGGAAGCATGTAATATTATACCAGCCTATTTTTTAATAACATAAGCAAAATTAAATTCCTTGGGACCAGCTTATCCTCTGCCCCCAGGTCCTTGTGTGTCTCATTAGCAAAGCAAAATTATAGGGTGTTTTGAGGCTCCAATTGCTAGGAACAAACAATAGTATTTACAACTCTTTTTTCCAGGGGCACTGGCACCTTTTGGAAAAGTAATTACCACTGATTTAGCATCTGAAGTTTATAAGTTTCCTTCATCACTCTCTAGATCGACAAGCATTAGGAACTATAGAAAAGGCAGGGACAAGAAATCAGGAGTGATGAGAGCATCTATGCAGCTACAGGTGCACAGAGAGGTGTAAATGTAAACTTGCTGGAGGCCTGGGTCCTTTTAACACTCTTCGAAGATTCCTTACAGGATCCAGGATTCATCATGTGTGCCTGGAATCCTGAAGAGAAGGATTGATCTTCCCAGAGTAGCAAGGAGGATTTATGAGTTGAAAATAGAATAATGGATTTGAAAGAAACACTGTTTCTCATTGTACCCTATATTTCTCCCAACTCCATACAGAATCTGCAAACTCAATGGTATTGAAAGCATATGATGATCACAACTTTCACATCCAATGGCCTACTACTCAAGTAACTTGGGGACAATCTTAATACCAAACCAACTAGGATAAATATATGCCAGGCTTTCTATAATGTTTATGCAAATTGATCTAGTCATGGTTTAACCCGTAGGACAAAATGGGACTTTCAAGTATTTGTGAAGCTTAATTTTATTTCCATACCAGGCTACAGACTTAGAAACTCTACCTAAAAAGAATGAGAGAAGGAAATGAGGAGCAGGCCTTTCAAAATTTAAAATCTTTTGTATTCATAGGTAAGATGAATTCCAGAAAATTCCTTGACTATGCTGTTCAGCAAAGTAAAATCAGCAATAGTATATGTTCAAAATATTAAAATTCTTTTTTTCCAAAATGCCAAACTCACAATAGGAAGTTTCAAGTTAGTGGAATACATTGACAAGAAAAGCAACTCTTGGCTATCTAAACTGTTTGTCTTAGGATATTGTCCGGTTGCAATTTAGTTTCAAATATCTGAGTGTTCCTATGTCTAAGTATATATCCTAGAAGCAATAAACTAACATGAGGCATCCTAATCTGTTACCTTCAAAGACAGCTATGTCAGCTTGTCATGAATGACACAAGTTAGTTAAATAACAAATGCAATATAAGAAATAAATCTTTAGTGGTGAAATGAATGGTGTTCCAGACATGTTTTCTCCTACAGAGATCGTGTGGACATCACTGCCCTTACATGAGGAATGTACAAGAATCTAGACTCACCAGTGAGTTCAGCCATGTTAGGCTATGGGAATCCAGCTGAGGTCCATAACCCTATCTAGTCACACTGTCGCATTATGAATGAACTCCATGGACTGATTGGCAGAGAGATTTGGCTTCTCACAATGAACCTGTTTTGCATGGTACTTACTTCTAAGTGTGATTATAGATGGAGGGACATAAATGATTTCATCAGATGAAACTGGATGACTATTTTGGGGGCTACTTGATAGCTGTTTATGTGGCATAATTCAATATGAGAACTCCTTATAGCGTAATGCCCAGTGTGAATAATCAGTAGATTTTTCACTTCTATACATTTTCATCCTTACCAGAGGATATTTACTCATGAGGCTTGGCTGTTGATGGAACTGTGGGAGAGTAAGGTAACAACAAAGGAAGAGCAGCTTGTGAGAGAGACAGATTTAGTATGCACAAGATCACTGGTATTCTCCAAATATATCCAAAAAGATAACCCATTATCACTAGGAGACAAGGGCTGAAGAAGTGGCTCAGCAGAGTAAGCACTTTTTAGGCAAGTGCAGGGGCAAGGGTTCGATCCCTGGCACCATATGCCATGCTTGCCCCACATCCAGGTGCACTGAGTCACCGATGTAGTCTGGATATGGTGGCACACACCTGTACTCCCAGCATGAGGGAGGCTGAAAACAGGAGAATCTCTATGAATCTGAGCTGCTTAGTAGGACCCTGCATGCGCGCACACACACACACACACACACACACACACACACACACATCATACGAAAAAATAATAGATAACAATTATTTTCTCCTTTTGCAATTTAACTACAAACTGTGCTATGAGCTCACAATATCAGGATTTCAGTTTTCATTGTTGTTGTTTTAATGTCAGATGAAAATATTTTTGTGTTATTTCCTAGTCATGTTTATCAATTTTCAAGAAAGAAAAAAAGAAAAAAAACTTTACAGAAAAGATAAAAGAAAAGAAAAATTTAAAACTAGAACAGCAAAAAAGGAATTCACCCAGACCAAGACAGACACATGGGACTGGTGTCAGCAGCCAACATAATATTACAGGCCTGAGGCTGCACTGCATTTGTTTACTCAGCTCCACTAGCCTTTGTTACTGCTCTAAGCTGGAGCACAGTCGGTTCTGCTGAATTTGTACCCAAGGCCCCTTGAGGCTCATAGCTCACGACACATCAGGGCGTTCTCACACAAGCCCATGTGACTCTTGACCGTGGATGAATGACAAAGGGAAGGTGAGGGCAACTCCAAAGTGTTTCCACACAGATTATCAGAGATCCAAGTGGGACTAAGCCCTCCTCTAGCAAGCAGTCCAGTCATGCACTTCTACTGTCTTTCCACCTTTCCATATCTCCATTTTGCCATCAGTACCTCCTAGTGTCACCCCTAAATCAGCTTCATAAAGATATCCCAACTTTGTGTCCACTTATGGGGAAAGCCTCAAACACATGCTCATGGAAGATACATATGCTCACAGAAGTTCCTTATCCATCAAATGTTCTAAACCATCTTAATTCTGCAGAATCATGACCTAATAGCTCTTTCTCTTAATTGTTCTTTCTGCATGCCTCTGCTTTGCTCTGGTTCTCCTGCTTGGGAGAATTACAAACTGCAGCATGATAATTCCTGGGGCTTCATATAACCATTATTCAATAAGAAGGATGCATTGCAAAATAAAAATCCATCCTGCAGCTTAGTATATAAAAAATAAATAAATAAAGTCAAGAAAGAAGAGAAGCAAAATCTTAGGTAAGACTGATGCTCAATCATTGTAATTTAACCATAAAAAATGATAAGAGAGAGCTTTAGCACATGTATCATGCACCATTTCGTTCTGAGTAGAGGTTATTTTATTATACGAAGCTTCACAGATTGTCCATTTGTACGCAGCTTATTTATATTCATCCAGAACTGGCTACCATGGGACCATTAAGTAATAATAATATCTTTACTAATGAAAGGATTTTGTCATAGTTTTAATTATTGGTTGTAGATAAGAAAAGATAAAGAAGAGGTTCCTCGGTACATTACTATTAGTCTTGAAACTGAAGCAAAAGAATACAAATCTACAACTTGACAATCCATTGGCAACCAGTTACTGTGAAATCAAAGAGTTTTCCCTGAAGCAGGATACATAAAATGAGCCCACTTCCACAAACTAACGCACTTCCCCTTTTAAAGAGATTTTCCCCAGGTTACCATTGCCAGGCAGGCATACTCTAACATAAATAGAAACACGACTCTTGCACAAATATTTACAAGTTAGGGAATCCCAGAGCTCTCTCTTTTTAGTACTACTCTTTGAATTTGTGCAGAAGCACACTCGCCGTTACTGCAAGATGCTATCTCTGGAGGGTCGGGGCCAGAGGGTCATCTTTAATGCGGTTCTGTTCCACTGATCTCAGTGGCTAAGAGGAAGGGAGAGCTTGCCTTCAGTGACAATTTTGCTCCAATTCACTTCTTTTTGGAATCTTCACATGCTTTGCCCCTGCATTGTTTAAGGTCAGAAGTAAGAAGAGAAGATGTAACTTGCAAGGAAGTAACCATGGAGAAAAAAGAAAGTGAGATCTTGCTGAGGAAAGAACTGTTACCAAAACGTGTATTTGCACTTTATGAGCTCTAGGAAAACTTCCCTAAGCAAGTGAATGCTACTAAGGCTGTGAGTTATAATCAGATAAACGCTGTCAAATGTACCAAGGAGTTCCTCTCTACTCAGCCAGAACCTGCCATCCAGAGCACTGTGAGGTTAAGCCAAGGTTTATAAAGGGCTCTATGCAGGAGGCAAATTGTATCTAAATCACACACTCTCCGAGAGGATATTTTGCCTGGGGTATTGCAGTGTCAACTTTTTTTTATTCAGCTAAAGAAATTTTCTGGCTTCATATTAATGGGAGCCTTGCAATCTTTAATACCTGTACATGTCTTGCTTTGCATTGCTTAGGGAGTTTTTAAAAAGAATCCGGTACAATACTAAGTTGAAAGATCTTTGAATCTTGCCTTAAGTAGTTAGCTGTGTGGCCCTATGGAAGTCAGTTCACATCTGTCTGGTCCTAATATAGAAAAAGTAGAGTTCATACTAGCTAACCTATATGTTTCGTGAGTCTAATCAGGACATGTGATCCTTACTGAGTACTTACCAAATAATAGGCAGGTTTCTCAAAGTACTAAATGTATATTTGCCCCTCGGTATCTGTAAGGGATGGGTCCCAGGATCTCCCTGGAATATGTCTCATGTATTGCAACTCCCTTATATAAAATACTACAGTATTTATATTTGACCTCAATCCTCTCATGCATTTTCAGTCATCTACAGATTACTTTCAGTATCCAATGCAGTGGAAACACTGAATACATTGCCATTGCATGGTATTGTTTAGGGAATAATGATGAGAAAAACATTGTACATGTTCAGTACAGACCCTTCCCCCATCTACATTCAGTCTGGGATTAACTGAGACCATGGATGTGGAACCTACAGATATGGCAGACTGAATATTCACTGATTTAATTCTCAAGACCAGCTCATAAAATTTGTGATCTTCTTATTGGCTCCATTTTATGGATGAAGAAACTGAGACACACAAAGGTTGCTTCCCAGAGAATGCCTTTCTGGACTTGAGCAGGCAGTGACATTTACAGCGTTCTTCACAACCACCAGGTATGCTCACTTTCTAACTCTGTCCTCCTTAAAGCTCCCTTAAGGGGTAAAAGGACCACAATCTCATGGTTCCTCAGCTGGGGCCTTCCAAAAGCAGACAGTGAGAGGAGGATTTTGGAAAGCTGATTCCAAGAAGCACTGTAAAGAAGAATGAGGCAGGAAAGAGGGGGAAGGGCCTGTAGGCAACCAATGTAAGGGATGTTCTTAGGAAATGTGTAGGTGCAACTTTTCCATGGAGGAGTGACTTGGCAAGTGTATCTATCCACCAACTCCTACCCTTAATTGGGCAGCTCTGTGTCTGGCCTGCCTATACTTGATTCAGGCACAACTTCAGCCAGAGAAGCCTGCAGCCCCTGGAACACAGCATCTGGGTGGTAGCCACCTGGGGAGGCCAAGGTGAAAGTTAAGGCACAGCCAGCCAGCCAGCCAGCATCTGCTCCTCATGACAGTACAGGAGCCAGGACTCAGAGCCAGGACCTAGACCACAATCAGACAGCCCTACGTGTTACTGGGCTCCATTGCTGACCTCTGCACAGGCAAACCACTTAGGTCAGTAACTGTGTCATCTCAGAAGTTACTAAGGGAAAAACCAGCCTTACCCAATCTCCTTCCACTGGTCTCTGTGCCAACACAGTCTCTGCTTCAGCCTGGTGCAGGGGAAGAATCCTGAACTACTCTCTTGTTCAGTTGAATTCAAGATTCGACACATCCCATGATTTATAAGGGGCCCAGGATATTTAATGAGCTTGCTCTGCGCCTTGAGCTAGCAACACCTCCCCGTACTCAGCTGCTATCGATTAAAAATAAACACAGGCTTTGTTTATTCTGGACAATTTGTTTGCCTTCTCCGAAATGTTCCATTAGTAATCAGAGTCCTTTTGGAGTTCAGTTGTCAAGATAGTAAATGAAAGGCCTAAATGCAAACTGATACATGCCTGCCATTTACACTCAAACCAAAGACATTTAGAAAATGCTTTCAACAAAACTTTTCAATTTTTCTTTAATTAAAGAATATAGCCCAGTTTTACTTTATTACTCTGTAAGATAACATTTCACAAGTCAAGATATTCCCCCAAGGAGTCTAATAAAGGAAAAATATATTATTAGAAGATAATTGATCCATGTTAAAGATTCTCTTATTAAAAGGCTGGTGAGGCTCATTTGGCAGCATGCTTAGCTTCGAGTCTAGAGATCAGGGGTTGCTACTATTTGACATTTATAGACCTGGAAGCAGGATATGATGAAGTCTTTGTGTGAGCAAATTGGACATGACCTAGCAGCCTAATAAAACAATGCTGGACACTTGCATTTATTATTCAATCATCTTATTCTCATATTTAATTGCAATGATTTGAATATCATGGACAACTGTATCAAACTACCTCACTGGGTTCCCATGAGGATAAGATGATCAAATGCTCACAACCTAGAGAAGGAAGGATGTACCAGTGAACAGACCTCCCAAAACCAAAGGAGACAAACTATTTCTCCATAGAACAATAAACTCCATGTATTTGGGAGAAGAGGCATCCAAATACTCAGTAGACCTCTTTGTCTAGGAATTCAGTCAACTACTCATTGTAGACTCACTAAGCATTACAGTGACAAAATGCTAAGAATCCTGACATTTTTTAATGGACAGTATTCCAAGTACCAACCCTCCACAACTTCAAAATCGCTCAGAAAAAGATAACCGAGTGAAAGACTCACACTGCGTGAAAGTATACCTGTAAGAGCTGTTGAGAAGCAGAATTCAAGACAAAAAATATCCTGGAGTCGCTTGTTTGCCATTGCTCTGAGGCAGTGATGTGAGACCCAAAATTGGTAAGATTCAGAGGAATATACTAGATGAGAATGCAAGCAAACAGCGCTTCCAGGGATGGGAATCTAAGTACCAAATCTCTGTGTTGAGGCCAAAATAGATCTAGATCTCAATCTCCAAGAGAAGCAAGCAAAGGATGAGATCAGAAAAACTTCACTGGGCATGTTGGCTTTTACTGCACGTGGTTTCTTGTCCGAGAGTAACTTCATCTTGCTCCCAGAGGCTGCCCCTTCTTGCTGTACTGGTTCGATCTGAGCCTACTTTGTGCAGGTTGAGATTTTGAGGAGACAAGGTCTTATTTACTTGGCCTTTTCCAAATTTACTGCTGCAATTGGCTCAATCCATCTCTTTCTTTAATGCAATACATGTCAATGCCATACAATTCATACTACAAAGTTTACTCTCTTAGTTATTTTAGAGTGGAACATTCAGTGGGTCTTCATACATCCACAAAGATGTGCAGCAGCCATCATTATTATCTAATTCCATAACACTTTCCTGACTGCAAAAGGAAACCTCATATCTACTAGCAGTCATTCCTCAGTTAATCATCCCTACCCTCTGACAACTGTTAATTTATTGCATATTTCTATGGATTAAGCTATTGTGGGACATTTTATATAAATGAAGTCATCTACTACTTCAACTTTTGTATCTGGATTTTTTCACTTAGAACAATGTTTTGAAGATTCATTCATATTCCAGCATGTGTCAGTGCATCATTCAATTGTATAGCTGACTAAGAATATAAGTATACAATATAAGTCATATAAGTGTACAATATCCTATTTATTCTCAAATAGATGATTTACATTCATGTTTAGCTGTTTGAAATAGCAGTGCCATGAATATTTGTATATAAGTTTTTATTTAACAATTATTTTCTTTTTAAAAAAAAATTTTTTTTGTCTTTTTGAGACAGGGTCTCGCTGTACAGTTCAGGCTGGCCTTGAGCTCAGTTTTGTAGCCCAGGCTGGTCTCGAACTCTCACCGATCCTCCTGCCTCAGCCTCCAGAGTGCTGGGATTACAGGTGTGCGCCACCACGCCCGGCTTTAAAAAAATTTTTAAAGCATACAAAATAGTGATAGAGGGCCAGGGAGATAGCTCAGTAGAATAAGCACTTGCCTGGCAAGTATAAGTTCCTGAATTCAATCCTAAATATAGAAAGAAAAAAAAGAATAGTGATTAAAAAATAGCATAGAATGTGGAGGACCACCTGAGCAGCTCTCCTTGGCAGAAGAGCAACTGTCTCCATTTTGGCTAAGCCTGAGCCTACTTCCTCGTATTGAAATGTTCAGAGCTGGCTAGGACTTCTCTATCCTTTCAATTGGCCTTAAGCAGTGTGTATTGGTCTAAACGAGGTGCTGGTGGTAATTTTTCAAGATGACATGCATGTGTCCCTGATAACCCACACTGGCTGCTCTCCAATATGAGCTAGGTCGAGACAGGATGAAGAGCCAAGGCTCCATGCTGTTGGCTGGGATTGAGCCTCAAGAAAGAGGCCATGACTTCCTGAGACTTGAAAGACTACATCAGAGCTAAAGCACCAGACCCCAGAAACATTAGATACTAGCTACATAGCATAATGCAAATTACTTCCTCTGCATATCCTCACTGGTAGAGGGAAATGCAGGCCACCTACCTAGCCCAGTTCACAGTGCTCACCTACTTCCCACAATTCTTTCTTAAGCAATTCCCCATTCTCCACTGAATAAAACCCAGGTACAGCCCTGGGTCACTCTCTTTGTCCTGGAGGCCATCTTTGTGGCTGGGCTTAGGGTCTCTTGACTCCCCAGAAATTATATATATATATATATATATATATATATATATATATATATATATATGTCTTAGTGTCTTTGTTTATGCATGGGTTGCACTGGGAGTGGTAGACTGGAATTAACTTGGTGAGATTCCAATAATGTGTTTTTGGGATTATAAATTTAGACTTCTTGGGCCAAGATGAGAAACAGGAAGGGCCTCCAACGTTAGAAATGATACAAAATTTCATTAAACCAAGAAATAGGAATTCAACTGTGGTTGCCCTATTACATGATGTTATTTTCAAATTAGTTGTTAAGGTTACAAGATATGAACATGCAAGACTGGTTTAAGGGGGGAAAAAAAGCAAAACAATAACAAAAAGTTGTAAGAAATTCAAAGAAAAAGTAAAAAGAAAAAAAATTTAAGCATTAACTGCTCCTTTCCAAAAACAGACTACAAACTATCCTGCATATCTACATAAATGTATCTTTCCCCCTTCTTTCATTTGTCCCTTTCCTTATCCCAGTTTTTCCTTCCCATTGAACAAATTCTTTCCCCTTCACAGTATCTATTGTACTTTTCAGATTTTAATTACTCTTACAGGTTCTCACTCTAGTAAGATAACATGATATTTGCATATGTGAGTCTGATTTATTCCACATACCAATATAGTCTCTAGCTGCATCCATTTATCTACAAAAGCATCAAATTTATCTTTTATGTAGCTGAATAATACTGTATTGTGTAAAAATACCATATGTTTTTATCCATTCCTCAGTTGATGGGCACTCAGGTTGCATAACTACTTTTGATTCTTCTGGTAATCTGTAAGAGCAAATTTGTTGGGTCATATATTTAACTTTTTAGAAACTTTCCATCATGCCTATTCTCCATTCATACTTTGTCTCTTTGTAATGATTGATTTTATGTGACTACTGGGTCATTCTTCTGTACCAAGATAATTGGTCAAACTTACTCTAGATGCTTTGGTAAATGTTTGTTTCACTGCTGGATTATCTGTACAGCCAGCTATATTTTCTATCTGAAATTATCTACATTTCTAGACTGTTATGAGAAATGACTGATTTCAGATCTGGGGGAAAAATGCACAAGACCATCTTCCAATTTCTTGTCACAGCAGAGTGCAAGAAAGCTACTGAAAGCTATTATTATTATGTCTAAGACTCAAGAACCAACTTGAGCAGGCTCTTTTTCAACAGTGATGGAAAACATGGAGTATTGTTACAGAAAATAGGCATAATGGATAATAACATGTCAAATAAGTTCAAAGTCACATGTGTGTTTCTTAAAGACATGCAAAAATCAACTTATTGGTTACCCTTGGGAAATACTAAGGACCCAAACTCATATCATCAAGTAGTAAACAAATAATGTGTTATATTTTTCCTGCATTTCCTGTTTTCATTCTGTATAATATAGTAAGTGAAGGAGAGAAGTTTCATTTTTAAAATTAAAGTTATTGAAATTAATAAGTAGTGTTGTAATGATGGAATTATCATCTTTTTATAACTATTGGAAATGGTGTGTGTAACGATGCATATGTGCTTGTGTATAAGCATATACCTGTGTATAAATTATTCGTGGATATTTGTGTGTGAGGGCATTTGCCATGTGTTCCTTGGGTTGAATTTATTTATAGTTATCAGCTGTAGGAAATAGTGAGGGCATAAAGTAATGTTAAGTGACAGTAAGGATGTCATGAACAAAATCTCAAATATGAGATGCTCTGTAGAATAATCTGATTTGTTCAAATAAAATGTAAGAAAACTTAACAGAAAGAGATTGAGAAAAATGATGGCAGACAAATGGAGACTGAGTTTAAAATGGATTCAGACTACCTTTAAGGCAGAATAATAGTGAGCACCTCTAGGGAGAGTGCTTGTCCATCACTCAGGAGAAGATCTGAAGAAATCTCTGGGGTTGAATATTTTCCTGTGTATTTTAATCCAGATACTTGACTGAGCCACATAGCTTAGGTTCATGCACATTTATTTTTCCTGTATGCAATTTATATCTTCATCCAAATTTGAAAGAGATTTTGGAAGTTAATACGGGAGGATTGTAAGTTTGAGCCGGGAAGATTAAATCATCCAAGGGGACAGCAAGGACTGAAAGACAGTCGGTCTCAGACCAAAGTCCCCAGTCAATGAAAGGAATGTTGGTAGACAGCATGGTCACTCAATGCCACAAAGCTTTAAGAAACGGAATTGTACACGCTGGTGGAGAAGAAGCTCTTGGAGAACAGATGAGGTACATCGAGTTGTCTTCTGGGATCAGAATGCGGAGCATATGTGAACAAGCATAATGGCACCTCCATGCTTGTTTGGTTCTACTACATTATCACATATATCATGTTCCCTACTATAGTCTTATTTTTAACATTTAAAGGATGATGGCTTACTAATTACCTACTAAAGTCTGTTTATTAAGTTTATTAATTACTTTAAAATATGTACTGTTGTCTACATGCCACAGTAGCATTAAAAATAATTTTGTCAATTAGATGCTATTAAGTATGAGAATACAAAATAGAAATGGTATTAAATAAAGAGTAAATTAAACAGATTAAATATATTCTATATAAAATGAAAATCCTCTCCTCTTAATAAATTTTATCAGGATGGGGGCCGGCCAGATAGTTCAGCAAACTAAATCACCTACTTTGGCTGACAATATGGTCCAGGGTTCGATTCCTAGCACCAAGAGCCATGCCGGCCCTGGGCGCGGGGCACTCAGCTATTATGACTAAGTGTGGTGGCCCAAGCCTGTAATCCTAGTGCTTAGGAGACTGAAAACAGGAGGATCACTGTGAGTCCAATCTGTGTAGTGAGACCCCGTAGGCCCTGCACTAAGTACATAAAAAATAAAATAAAATAAAGATAAATTTTATCAAGATGTCCCCACTCAAGGAACAAACAAACACATGAAAAAAACAAACAACAACAACAAAAAAAAAAAAACAGAATTTTTCTAAAAGTGCATATGCCAGGGATAGTATATATAGCCTATCTATATTGTATCCAGACACTAAAATAGTCTGGTAGGAGCTTGATCTCCTCAAAATTGATAAATTCCTGTGTCCATCAAATAAACATCCAATCTTCCATACCTAGACATTAGTATCTAATGAACAAAAGTTTGCCTTATCCTCTGTTGGTCTGCTGCTCCATATATTCTCTCGCAGGCCTCCCAGCAGTCCATGTGACTGGATATATAAGTATGTACTTCTTGTTCTTTCATGACAGCTTCAGATGTAGTTCCCTAACAGCCTGGACTTGCTTTTGTGCTTGTTGCATCCTTAGGACAAACCTGCATTCCTAATGCTCTCCAGCTCTGGCTCCAAGGCTGTTTTCCAAGCAAAAAGAAGAAGGGAAAAGGGAATCAGGGGGAGTTGTCCATCATCAGAAACAACACTTTCACAAAATCCCCAAGAAACTTCCACTTAGATCACATCAAAAATAGTGGCATACAACAATCACATCTATCAGCAAAAATGTCTAGGAAACATCTTTGAAACTATCTGGATATATTGCCATCCCAAATAAAATGAGGCTGCTGTTCTTAGTGAAGAAGTAAACTGGACATCACAGAGGACACCAATAGCATCTGTGGCTATCATTTAATATAATCTCACACACCTGTCAACACATGCTTAGATATGTAAATATTTTAAGACTCAATTACAGGAAATATTTAAACAAATATGACTCCTCTCTTTGCTTCTGTGTACAAAAATTAAAAGCCTATTAACCTGCTTTAGGATCTGCATATGGTGTGCCCTCTCCAAAATCCACGTTGCAGTTTCATTGACATGTTGCTGATATTGGAAGGTGGGAACTTTAAAACCCAAGAAGGCTGTTAGGAAGGATGGATGCTTCTCTTGCAGGAGTAGGTTTGCTCTGGAGACAGTTGGCTACTACAAAGCAAAGCTACCTTTAAATCTTAGCTCTTCTGCAAATGTACCTTTCTGTTACAGTCCTACCACTTATGAAGCAGTACAAGACTCTCACCAAATACAGCCATCCAGTCTTAGACCCTAGCGTCCAGAATCATGAGCCAAAAGAAACAGCTTTTCCTAATAAATTATCCATTCAGGTGTTTTGTTATAGTGACAAAATGCAGACTAAAACAGGATCATTGACTTATTAAGGCTCTTGCATTTCTCTCAGTATATTTAAATCACTCATGCTCTTCATACACACAGGGAATTAGTCTGAATTTTCATGGTCTGTGATATCTAATTAAAGTAGGAAGTCTTCCTCAATAACATCAACTTATACCCTTTACAGTAATAGTGTACATAAAGCATACACCGTAAGAGCAGGACATACACAGTGCCGAACTGGCTCTGATTTTTGCATTTCTTATTCTTCATCCTTCTTCTATTGACTAGACAGCTCATCCCAAAAGGACTGGCGCCCACTCACTTTGCTGGACATCTGCCCTCATGGCTGCTCACACATTTACTCTCTTCAATTTTGAAGCATTTTGAAATAACCATGAAAAATATTTGATCTCACAGATATGAAAGGGGAAATTTTATATTCAGCCACCCGTATGAATGTCCCAGCCTTTCCAGATTTAAGACATTCCCAAAACATTAATAGAGAAAAGTTTCACACTTTTATTATTTAAAATATTTATAGTTCTCAATTATACACTGCATATATGGTACTTCTAATTCTTGTCAGTCAGCAAGAATACTATATAGGCAGCTTATAAGGAAAGGATATATAAAAGGATATATACATAGTCCCTTACCTCTGAGCTTCCTCCTGTTTGGATAGAATATTCCCCATGTTCCAAGAAAGAGTATCTGTGGTGCATTTGTGCACCACCACAACCAATTGAAGAAATCTCAGGAAATGTAACAGATCTCCTTTGGCTCATCCTGTCTGTGTTTCTTAGACCCCTGCTGACAGCCCAAGCAACATTTTTCTTGTCAACGGAGGTCACCAAGACCTAGAGAATGCCTCAAAGGAGTCGAGGTGATAAGAGATATAGAGAAGAAATAGAGCATGGAAATTTTCACATCTGAACACAGGCAAATCTTCTCATCTCAAAATGAATAAATTCTATTTAGGAAACGTAAGACTTAGCATTCCAAATTATGTTAGTGTCAGGCTTACAGGGTGCCTAATCTGAGTTATTTATCTTGATCTCAACTATCGACCATTGAAACCATTGCTGGAAAGTTTGCATTTTTCTACCATGTCACCATTGTTCCCCTTTCTATTCTACCTGGTGGATCATATAATTAATATTTCCAGATTGTTACCTATAATCAACCTCCAAGCCTTTGTTTACTTTTATCATTTAGTCATGCATATACCCACTATAATCCTATAACCATTCTAAGTACCTTGTAAGAATTTTAAAAATATCCTCATAATCTATGATTTCCCATTTTATATGCATAAAACAGAGACATAGTAAGTAATTTTTCTCCTATATTGATCTGGACATAGGTGGATTTGTTATGACTCCAAGTATTTTTGGCCCCAGATCTTAGCCACTAAGTGGTAATATTCTGTCAGTGGAATAAAGGGGCTTGGAGGTCATGTGTTACTGATGAAGAAATTTCTGTGAAAGCCTCTATGAATGATGGCTATTCTGCTTTGGTGAGGGTATTTTCTTCCTCTAAAGACTGGAAACTCTCCAGATCTGTTGTCCAAAGCCCTAGTTCCAAATTTGTCAGATGGCTTGACATCCAAGAAACAATACACATAGAGGCCGAGGTTTCTAGTTACACAATTGCTGTTATTGCTCTCTCTCTCTCTCTCTTCTCACAGAACAAAGATAAGAGTCCTGAAGCTATGCTTTACCATTGCTTATTAAAATGTGGAGAAAAACCTGGAGAGTGGTTTCAGTACCCCAGCCCTCCTGCAAACTCAGTCATTATCATGCTTTGGCTGAACATACATACTCACATATTCACTTGTACATGCTTTATTTTACTCAGGACAAAGTGGAATAACCAATGTCAACCTACATGATTCCATCTAAAAATGATAGAAAGAAGACCCAAGCCAGGACACTCACAGCTAACTCCACAGCTAAATGTGTTCAAAAACCTCTTTGCTCCTTCATGTCCCAGGCCCACAGATGCAACCTCCTCACAAGTTCAGTCCAAACCTCATTATTCATTTTCCACTGGATAAGATACACGTAGATAGGTGCTGAGGCTAGAGCACAAGATGAGGGCCTTTCCTGTAACACAGTGACCTGTCTTCTAAGGACAATTCAAGCATGGGATGAGATTCGGTGTAGGGTCAAGCACCTAAGCATGGCATCAGCAAATGTTTCCAGAAAACAAGAAGCATTCATGCTAAGTCCAGGCCGAGCAGAGGCTACACTGGCACCCGCCATCTCCGTAGGTGCCCAGGTCCCTGCTCAGGACATAGACTAGGGTGGCTGCCCCACTAAAAGCACCAACTAAGTGAGAAAATCTGCTCCACTTCATGGGTTGTTTAAATATGTTGGTTGTTCAAATTTAAGAGGCAAATAAAGGATCACTCTTAGCACTGAGCAGACAAGCTGCAGGAAGGAAGTTCATTTTCTTTTCAGCTTGCTGACATCGTTTACAGTAAGATTTCCTGGAGGGCAGTGAGTGGGAGACTGCCAGAGCCACTGTGGCCACTGCCACCCATCACTTAAGAGGGTGACTTCTATGGTTGCAGGTTCACCCCACAAAGAACATGCAAAACCCTGTCACAGCAGAGAGGAGAACTGCTGGGCACAAGGTGGGCTATTGCAAGACTCCATCTAGGCTTTCTTTTCTCCACCTGAAGGGGCTTCTGATGCCTGTCCAGGGCAAGCAGCACTGTGGCATCGCCGTTTGGCCCCCCTTCCTCAGCACAAGAAGAGCCAGTCATAACAAGGCCTGGGTCTGTGTGGCATTATAGTGCCATTCTTAGTTTAGAAACAACCTCTCTGGTTACCATTACCAGTCCCTTTTCACTGGAAACACTTATGTTTCCAAAGAGAAAAGAAGAGCCTATCTATTAGACGGCTTGTATCTGACCTTCCTAAAACTGTGGTAGCTGATGTGAATAAGAGGAAATGACTTCCAACATTAGAGTAACCCTAGAGGAGCAATCAAGGAGGTAAAGAGGAACCTTCAGGAAATCTTCAAGGAAATGGAGCTGAGAGAAGGATAGTCTGTGCTAGATATTCTTTCTACAAAGTAAGGTTTCTAAGTCCTTGTCTTAGTTACTTTTTACTCGTTGCTGGGACAAATACCCGACACTCAAAATGAAGGAAGGAAAGGTTTATTCAGCTCACAATTACTGGAGGTTTCAGTCGATTCTTGGCTGGATCCAAGGCTGAGAGGCACATGGCAGAGAGCAGCAGTTCATGGTAGCGGAACAGCAACAAAATGGTGGCAGAGGCAGCCAACCAAGCTCTCTGCCTTAGTATATCCGCCCTAGACCACACCCATAGTCCCAGCCCTACTCAGACCAATAATCCCATCAGTATTAAAACACATAATCCCAGGGATCATGGATCAAGTGTCAATCTATAGAAGTCCCTGCCCAGTGACTACATAAGGCTTTGGGGGGACAACTAGACATAAACCATAACAGTCCTGAAGGTGTTTTTGTTTATATTTTAGTGAATTTATTGTTTTTGTTTTCACTGGTTTTCCTTTTGGAGAAACACTACAGGCGTGCAAGGGATGGATCACACAATAGATCACCACCCATTGTATTTGCTGGTGGAGCACTACTTTTCACTGACCAACCAGTGGAAGACCAGCTTGATTGTTGGCCAGGAGTCCTCTTCCCTGGGGTATAGAAGGAAGCTGATGGACTCCTACTGAGACCTGTGGCTATTGAAATACAGAGATGAGGCCAAAGCCTAATTAATGTCCCAAGAAGCAGGGAACAATAAACAGAGCCCATGGAGAGCTGCTATTTGTTACTTGTAAATCCTAGAAAGCTGGGATTCAAGGTTAGAGATAGCAGTTTCTTCTCCTGGTACCCTGTTATTTGATCCCTTGCTTGTGATGTTAATGGCTGTCTCCTCCCTTGCTTGGAATGTTATCAGCTATTACTGGTGTGAACCTAATGTTATGGGAATAGTGGAAGATGTGGTGATTTGTAGTCTGTATTCATTAACATTCCTTAGCCTATCTTTAGCTCTCAATAAAAGTGAGATGCTTCTGGGGGGGATCACTTTCAGAGAGACTAATCTCAGTGAAACCACTGAAGCTACCTTCATCAGGTCTTGTCATTTCTTTTGGCACTGACGCAACATACAACATGTGACAACAGTGTGTGGCACCTATCTATTCTGCGGTCTCCTTTTTTCTCAGTAACAGAAACCTGCTGGTTTGGAGTTGGCAATGTACGAGTGCTAAGGGACAAAACCCCTCACATGGTCCTGGGGTAACTATGTGATACCTAACCACAAAGGAAGTATACATCTATGTGTGCTTCCTTTTAAAAGCATAAATATGTTTGGCTTGAGCATAGCTTTGATAACTAGAACCACAGCAGCCACTGTGGTCTCACAAATTAATGACAACTTACTAAAGCAAGAAAGAGCAAGACAGAAAGAGAGAAGATGCTTAGATTATTTCTGATGAATTGAGCTGCAGTGCCAACTTTTTACAAATTAACTCTGGGGGTTACTGGGGGTCAAACTCAGGACCTTGATCTTGCCAAGGAGTTGCTTGTTCCGATGAGCTATAGCCCTGGCCCACAAATTAATTTTGGAATACTGAGAAAATTGCTTCTTTCAGGTTGGACTATTATTGATAGAAAGCCCTGTTATTCATGTTCTCATAATCACCTTAAAAGAAATGAACAGTATACTCTTCCTTCTCTATCAGGACCCTCAAGATGCCTCCTCTTTTACCACTCCCTCATTTACCCCCTTCATAGTGTTGGAAATGAGCCCCCAGACTGAAATTTATCAGTAAAGATAATGAAGCCCTTAGACACTAAGAAATCTTAACAAGGTTTCTTAGTTTTGTAAAAAGGCTCAAGCTTGAAGTAGCAGGTAATCAACAGAAAGGAGGTTTCCTCCCTCATCCTTATTGCAGGAAGAGCAGTGACCTCTTTCCCACTGGCTGGTTTGGATGCTCCCAACCAATCATATTTAGTTAAGTCAGAGGATACAAGGGGAATCTAAGGGGCCGCTGCAGGGAAAGGCGAGCGGAATTCAGAGATTGTAGAGAAGAGAAAATGCTTGGTCTGTGCTCAGCTCTCTTGGGTTTGTAACTGCATCCAGAGGATTGCAACTGAATGAACATTTCCAGTAACAGAGTGCTCAGGAAGGGCTACCTAGGATGGGCTAGAGGCTGAAATGGAGCCACTCCTCTTTGAAAGAGCAGACAGAGCTTATTGTTTTTCCCAATTAAGGAAGAGCCGATACATACAAAACAGTCTTCAGGGTAGAATGAGAGGATCTACTCAACAACAGTGATTGTGAGCACTGGACCTTTCTGCACCCCAGTTTCTTCTCGAGAGATCAAGAGAATGACAGACATTGACAGTACATTGGCTGAGTGACCCAGAAAAAGGGACAATCATCTTAAAATCTCAATAAATCCAAAAGTCACTAGGGTAGAAATCTCAATAAATTAAAAAAAAAAAAATAAAACAGACAGTAGGGGATAAATACTAATTGATTTACTGATCTCCTTGTTCAGATTCAAAGTCAGGCAGTTTTGCCACCACAGTTCTGCCTTTGCAGAATATTTATGCCTCTTGCTTATTTTTTTGTTTGTTTATTTATTCATTTAGTCTTTTTGAGACAGGGTCTCACTATACAATTCAGGCTGGCCTTGAGCTCACTTCTGTAACTCAGACTGGTCTCCCACTTGCACTAATCCTCTTGCCTCAGCCTTCCAAGTGATGGGATTACAGGCATGCGCCATCATGCTCGGCCCTACCTCTTGTTGCTTTGACTATGAAGTGCCACTCAGAATGTTCTACCCTTCAGTATGGGCAACAATAGAGAGTGCCAGTTGTCTGTGGACTTCTTGTAGGAGGGAGGTGTACCTTTTTTCTGTACTGAGCTCACTAAATGGTCCTGCAGGGAAGGCATCTGCTGTATAATTTACAAATGATGTCCCAGTGGAGTTGGTGAAGAGATCCTTGTGACTGATCTTTATTACCACCAGTCCTCTTGAGAAGACACTGAGAGGCACAGTTCCCAGCACACCATGCCCATGGAGGCTGTGAATTTCCATTAGCTTTATGGCAATGTAAACTACCCAGTTCTCAGATCTCAAGAACACATGAATAGGGCTAGAGAGATAGCTCAGTTGCATAAGTACCTACCAGGTAACCATAAGATTGAGAGTTCAATCTCTGATAGCACAAAAACAGCACCTATAATGTACATGAGGTATAAGGACAGGCCATTGAACAGCACATTTTTTATGGATATAGTTGCTTTCATGACACAATACATAGTTACATTCATTAATCTAACTCATTCTAATTTTCATTGGAGAGTAGAATGCTCAGGCAAAGCTTTTCCTGGAACCACCCAGCTGGGAAATTCCTTCCATTGTTTATTAAACAGGCAGCTATCTTTTGCCTTTACTATGTTTTGTCAGGGCTTTCAACTACCCTTTGGGAAATTCCAAGAAGGCACAGACAGCCAGTAGTGTTTAGATGCGAAATTTTAATGAAGGGATGTATTATTCTGCTTCTCCATTCAATGGAGCACCTGGTGTGGATTTGCTTCAGAAGCCCTCAATCATCTACCGAAGGAGGTGCCATGAGCTGTCGCTAGCAGGCCTGCGATTAGCAATGAGTGAAAACACAAAAGAGCAAAATTACACATACCTTGGACTCACATTGGGCATGGTCCTGGTGGTGGGAAGGTGTTATTTGCTAATGAATTCATGATTTTTTTAATTGCCATTTTATCAAGAGGTAGTATACTACTACAAAATAAAATAAAATAATATTAAGAACAGAATTTTCCTTTCAGTGGTCTACAGGGACTTTGTCAAATCCAAATTCTCTGAGCCTCAGTTTCCTTATTAAAATAAGATTACACTAAACATTCTTTAATTTTCATCTTATTATAAGATTCCACTTGGGCTGGGGAGATAATTCAGTGCTGCAGTTCCCTCCAGGCAAGCACAAGGTCCTGAGTTCTACATCTGGTACAAAAAAAAAAAAAAAAAAAGAAAGAAAAGAAAAAGATTCCCTAGAGCTGATGACTTGTTTCTTTAGAGCTAGACTATCAAGACTGCACTGTACTCACATTCAAATGTCACTTTACATAAGAATTTTGTGACCTTTACCAAGTGTTCTAGCTGTTCCTGGCTCTAGTTTCCTCATCTATAAAGTGAGGACATTGATGATGGCACCTGTGCCATGGCTTTGCATACATCTAAACTCAAAAGTACTGAGACAGGGCCTGCAGATAGTGACTCATAAGAGCTTGTGCCCCTCAATGAACAGAGGGAAATGTGCAGCTATGAGCTGCTATCATTGACTTCCCTGGCTAGAATGAGCTCCTTGAGCCCTCTGCCAGGAATTTTGCAAGTTGAGACATGCAGATACATAGCTTTAAAAATACCCTCTTTTAATGTGAGTGCTCCTGAAGGATGTACAAATGAAGCTACTGCCAGTGATTCACTGTAGAGTGTACATTATCCCAGTATGTCCTCTGGCTAGCTGAGGGCAAGGAAGAGAGAGCCAGCAAGCTGTGACAGAAGGATGGAGGAGAACTTACATGACACTAAGAAGCCGTGGAAGGCACAGAAGAAAGGGCTGCACTAGGTCTGAGACCCCGACAGGAGAGCAGGCAAGAGAGTGAAGAAATGCCAAAGGTAGCTTTGTCAAAGCCCAGCCGTGCTTCCAGAAACGTTGACTTGTAAGCACTGTGAGTCATGTACCCGCTCTAGTCATATGTGTCCCTGTAGTCCAGCACAGTACTGAAGGCAGAGGAGCTGTTCTAAGTGTTAAGTAAGAAAGCAGCAAACCGCAACCCACCACTCTTAATAAATAAAATTTTTTGGAAGACAGCCAGTCCCATCCACTGATATACTAAATATTTAGAGGGTTGTAAAAGTGAATGGATTTCAACCTAAAACACTAAAGTTTTTGCTATCTAATTCTTTCCAGATGAACTGTCTCGATACTTCTGTTAACTAAATAATTGAGAAACAAGTGAATGAGTAAATATTTCATAAGATTTTAAAAAACACTTCAAAACAGAAAAAGATGACTTTTTGTTTTGGTATAAAAATAACAAGGTTAGGAAAAGAGGAAGATAAGGTTGGATGCTCACTGTTCCTAACTACTGAACCACATTTCACATATATAAGGTGTGATTTTAAAATATATGACAAATGTTTATTATGGTAAAATACATATTACCATATGCCCCTCAGAATATTCCCTCTTGGTTTACACACATTTATCCCAGCATCTAACCTGCTTCTGAAGCAGCTTTGGAAGTGGTCTTTCAGACCCTTTGTGGTGTTATCGTGGTTGTCTCAATGTTTTGAATGAAAACATTTACCTTCAGTGGTCATTAGACTTTGGGGAGCAAGTAGAAGTTGTTGCACAGTGCTAGATCTGGTGAACGATGTAGACAAGGACATTCTATGATATTGCTCTGAGCCTCCTTTCGGTGGCACTCAGCAGCAGCCATTACCATATTTTTTATCATGCCTTGCAAAGATACACTTAAAAGAAGATTTTCAGAACTGCTTCAGAAAGTAGCAAAAACAACAGGATAAGCAAGTTCCAAATTAGGAAGAGTAGTTTGAGGAAGGTTCATGGAAATATGTCCTTACTGTGATAACTTTGTTTTAACTTAAACATTCATTGAATTTTTCAATCACTCATTTTACCACTGGCATGTTTATGTTTGGAACCTGTTCTCCAAAATTCCCATTTCGATGAATGTAGTGGGAGGGACAGAAATGTGCTAAGGGTAGTAGCCAATGATAAATAAGTCGAGGCCTTCTGTAGAATTTTGTTGTAAAACAAAATCACTGAACATGAGAATATCATTGATTTCCTTTCTCTTCTTCATGCCTTGCCTATCTGTAGTAAGGGATTAAAAGGGCAAGCTATTATCTTTGGTGCATTTGGGCACCATTTTTAGAGTAACTGCTCCTTCTATTCTGTACTACCTCTGTCCCTGAAGTGGCTGGGATCTGGAAGTTGTACTGTCCTCTTTAAGTTCAACCTATAGTGGCCTGTCATGTTCTTACAAACCGTGGACAACAAAGAAGCTGTATGAATAGCAGGGGCATTGCTGACCCTGTAACCGGGAAGCTGTAGAAGTGCTTGCTTCTACAGCTTGAGAGAAATCCAGGAAAGTTCCAGAACAGAACATACATGTGGGATGCTCTGTGAATGAGGGTTTAGTCAGACTTTTAAAACATAAATTATTTACTCTTGAAAGTACCACAAACATAAGAAAAAGCATTCTCAATTTTCAGCAGGAAAGGTAAGTGAAATCACACGATGTCTCCTTTGTCTAATCTTCTATCTACTTTTAATAAAGTCAAGGCTTAATCAGATTGTGCAAAAGGAATAATTTAAGCCATAAAACAAGAGCAGTCACTTTTTTTTTGGTTACTTCACACTCTAAATAGCACAAATCTTTGAGAAGAAATAGAACTTGGTAGGTCACAAAGAATCAAGAGGTATACCAGCACCTGGGAAATAAGCAAAGAAAGAAGCTGCTTATTGAAGGGATAGACAACTGGCTTTGCCTCCAGGCTGATGTGAAGAGATCCAAAATTGTGTGCATTTGGCTCCTTTTCTGTTTTTTTTTTATTAATTTTAGTAAGAAGGAAATAACAATGAGACACTTTCAAAACACATTAGTAGAACAGCCACAGTAATTAATACGATACATATTGTTGTCTTCATACTAGTTTTTCAGAGTACAAGATGCAGACATGATAATTTTTCTAATCACTATTAGTACAAATATTTCTTCTCAATGAGCTAAAAGAAAGTAGCTGTATGTATGGTCCAGTAGTCCATAATAGTAGTGGGTTATCAGCAGAACTGGTGGAAAGCTGTTGACTTGAGCCTTTTACAGCTCAGCATATTAATCTGGCTTTACTTTTTATACCTCATGGTTAAACTTTTCTGCTGCATGGAAAGAATTTTAGCTCAGAGAATAAATGATGTAATATTTCTAGTACTAATTGTATGGTACAGTTACTTTTGCTTCATTGTTAGGAGAATTGACTGAACTGTAGTTACTCTTTCTTGTGTTTACTTAGGAAATATCCTAAAAATGGCCAGAGGGCATGTCATTTCTAACCACTGAAGTCATTCCAGAAGTTTCTCTTTGAACCTGTTCTTTCCTTTCTCTTTTTCATCATTACCACTAGACATGAAGAGACGGTCAAAAGCAAGTGTGAAGGAGTGACCTACAGATGGGTAGGAGGGAGGATCACATACAAGGGAGGTGTGGAAACATTGGGCACAGAGAGAGCATGGCTAGCAAGTGCTCTGACAGGGAATGGTCAGGAAGAAGGATGATGGGGAGCTTGCTCGCTCAAGTATGACAGTGGGAAGGCCTTGGGATGTCAACAGCGATTACAGAAGGCCCTGTTGTATAGGATGGGAAATATGCATCTTACTGTTTTTCTTAAGAGAATTTTATTGGTACATGTTTGGCATACATAATGATCATAGGGAATTTGTACTGTCCATAATAGACTCTATGTATTTTTCCATTCCTTTCTCCTCCCTTGAAACCTTTTTATCTAGTAGAAAACATCAAAGTATTTGGAGTAAAGCTGAATTAGCTAAAGTAGGTGTGGTAGTGCACGTCTGTGATCTCAGCAGACGCAGGGATCAGATGCAGGAGATTGCCACAAGTTCAAGGCTAGCCTTGGCTACATAATAAGGCCTCTTCTCAAACAAACAAACAAACAAAATAAACAAAAACAAAAAAAAAAGAATAAAGAAATTAAAGGAAAGTATTTAGATTTAAAGTAAATGGAAGAAAATTCAGTGAGAGGAAAAGGCTTGGGGATACCTCATTGGCTCTATCTGTTCTGTTCCCTCACACTCCTCGCTGTCCTCTCATGAAGGGACACAGATTAGTAAGCTCATCCCAAGGCTGCAGTGGCAGCTCTGTGGCATCTTCAACCTGTGGGCAATAGGCAAGGCCTTCCTTTTATCTGCACATGGCAGAGATCCCAGGGTTCATCTCTGCCACAGAGAGAGATGGGAGTTGCAGAGGCTCAGTGCCTGGACTCTCATTTCCTGAGAAGGAGAAGGCCTGAGCAAGTGACAGCCTGGATTCTCCACTCAGTGCCTCCTCTGGCCTCCCCCTTTCCAACTCTTCACAGCTACAGTGTGCTGCAGATTGAGCTGACTTCATCACAATAGACGTCACTTTACGGGGCACAGCTGCCTCTTGTAATGCAAGGAAAATCATTTTTCTTACATTGGAAGAAAAACAAGAAAAAGAGTGAGGAGAGAAAAGAGGAAGGGAGGAAGAAAAGAAGGAAGAGGAAAATAAAGGAGGAAGAGAAGAAGAGAGCAAGGGAAAGAGAGAGCACAAAAAGAGAGAAGAAGCAGATGGGGGAAGGAAAGCATCAACACAAAAAGCGGAGCTAAGAACTTTCCAGAAAGCGGGCAAATCATGTTAATACCTCTGAATTTTCAGTTTTCCTGTTCGTAAAACAGCGTAATGATACATTATTATTCACCAAAGAGATGGTATGTGGTAAAATGATGGCAATGGTGCAAAAACAGATGTAACAGAAAAATATCTAACTACCTGGAAAAGTGACTATTAAAACTATGGAATGATCAAGAACATCATGAAAATTAAAATGATAAATCACATTAAATGTGACATTAACATCATAGCATTGGCTTTTCTTCATACTAATAGCAAACATATTCGAACAATGAATATTAATATCAGCTATTAGAACACCAATCATAATAAAGTCAATGGCGTTGGATAATTAGGCGTTAGTGAACCTTCGCCACACTGACAAGAATAGGACCATTTTTTCAGGAGAAATAAAAAGAGTTTCTATAGTTCCTTTCTCAAAATCTACTTTCAATGGTAATCATTTTACATCAACTTTGGTGTTCATAGCTGGCCTTGTGTGCATAGTTTGAATTTCATAAATGACACATGAATGAATTAAACTAGTTCAAGGATATTTATTACTTTCCATATTTTCCTTCAGTCCAAAATGTGAACAAACGCAAGCCCCTGATCCTACATACTGAGATAATGATATAGAAGCAAATAGGAGAACTGAATTACATTAAATGATAGTTTGGCAGCCTGTGGGCAGTTTTACTGCTGTGCCCCTGAAGGCCCCCCAAAGGTCCATGGGTTCAAGGTGGTCCCCAGCCTGTGATGCTGTAGGAATGTTGTAAACGCTATAAAGGAAGGAGTGGAGGGGAAGGCAGTGGAGCTGAGCTCTGATGTGGACTGTTCCTGGAGTGGATCTCTGGAACCCAGCCTCTCGTTCCTCTCCTTTGTATCCCACTCCTGAGGTTCACTGCTATGTTATTCTCTCCTGCCCATGATGTACTGCTGCACCATGGGCCGAAAAGCAGTGAGGCCAACCAGTGGTGGATCAGAACTTCCAAAACTGTAGGGTAAATCAGCATTCTCTCTTCAGAAGCTGATCATCTCAGTATTTCTGTGCTAAGAGCAAAGGTAAATTTTCATCATCAAAATTTAAACATGGAAAATACATTCTTGTGGGGATTTTTTTTCTTACTTTCTACAAGTTTTATAAGTAAAAGTAACGCTTGCCAGTGGTACTCTAAATTGAAATCTCTGGGAGTAGTAAAGGTCTTTTCCCTTTCAGTAAAAAGATATATATCCAAACAATTCTACTTGGTTTCCATAGAGGTTACATGAGTGAAAAAATGCAAAGGAATTAGAGTTATGAAGAAGTGGGCACCTGGGGTTAACAGAAAAGTTAAATTCCCCAGAAAACTTCCTAAAATCTCTTTTTGTAAGTCATACATTCACATGGGCAGTACCAACAGGTCTTTAGAAACTTTCACAGTACACAAACTTATTCATACGATTATGACTTGTAGGCCTGCCCTGCGTTGATAATACCAGCTCTACCATGAGACTCATCTGGGTCATACCCAGCTCCAATCACCCCACATGCACTTAAAAACACTAACTAAAACCATTCACTCAGCTGCCACATAACCAAACCATCAAATCCTAGTGTACAACCATACATCTCCAGGATTATTCCTTGCCCTATTTCTTTACTGTAATTAATTATTTTGTTTTATAAAAGTCATGACAAAAACAAAGGCAGTGGGTCGCTAGATGTTGGTGCTACAGTGCTGAGAAGACGCCTCAGTATCACTCTCAAAGGACTGGACCCATCATCGGAGTTGCATAAGCACTGTGCGAGCCGGGCACATTCAGTATTTACCAGCAGGAGGGCGCATCGCCACTCAGGTGTGGTTGCCTCTAGTTACCTTCTCAGGTGCGTTGGCCAATTATCACGTTCTTTTTTCTTTTCTGATGCAATTAAATGGTGTTGAACTCCCCCAGGTTATTTGGAGCCACAGACATTCATATCACTTCTAACTTCCAAGTAAATGACATGTCAGTAAATAGCATGGGATAAGATATTTGGTCATATGGGGGCCTGCTTTTTCAATATCCTGACATAATTAGATCCATTTACTTCAGAAAAGACTGAATTCATATAATCAATCAATTAGGGATAGTCCCATTTCTAAATAGCTTCTTACCCAAACTGTCCATTCTGACTGTACGCTGTAAAAGTGTTGAAATGTATAAATGAGTTACATTTCAACCAATCTTTTTATAATCTTTAAAGAACCTTAGAATATATTTTTCCAGAGAAAACACAGTTGTGAATGATGGATAGGAATCAAGGAAAAATCAAGATGCCAGGTTCACTGCGAAGTTTGCTCATATCGACACGCACTACAACATTTACTCTTCCAGCTGATGTGTACTGAGCACATGCCGAACACTTTCCTACATTCTGAGAACTATAAGCATTAGTTCTCAGGAGATTTAAATTCTAGCGGTAAGAGGAAAAGACTGAATCCAGGAAATAATAAATAGGCAATATTATTATAGACTGTGCCAGTTTCCAAGAAAACAATGAAACCGTGGGATGTAACGGGAAGTACTTACATTGGTGGAGCAGGGGGATTAAATTTGATTGGGTGTTCTGGGAAGATTGCATTAAGAAACTGCCATTTGAGCCGAGGTGGCAATAAAAGAAGAATCTGACTGTGAGATAATCCAGGAGAGAATGCTAAACAAAAGGAACAAGGGTAAAGATACCAGAGCCAGAGCATTTAGGTGTGCAGAGAAGAAATACAGGGCTGATACAGCTCACATAACACAAACAAGATCAACGTTGATATCAGATGAGTTTAAGTAGTTAGGCAGAGGGCTGACGATGGGTGGGCTTTGAAGCCATGGTACTTGTTTGAAATCTGCTGTAAGTGGCACAAATCAGTCGCCCTAGATCAGAGCACTTACATACCCAGTCATGCACTCCATATCATTTTGATCACCAATGAACCACCTGCATGAAGTGATCCTGTAAGTTTAAAATGAAGCTGAACAGTACCTGGTGATACTCCAGTCATCATAACGTCAGAGCATAATGCGTGACTTGTGGGAATGCTAGCTTGAGTGAACTTGCTGTTCTGCTGGTTGTAGAAAAGTATATAGCACATACAGTTATGTATGGTGCATAACGCTGGATAATGAAATAAGCCACAGGGTATTGGTTTAAATTTTTTCTACATTATACTTCGGACCTGACTTTAGAGTGTATGCCTTCTACTTACATAGAAAACCATTAAACTATAAAGCAATGCACTGTGTTGCATCTTGTGTTTACCACATTTGTTGATCATGCCCTTGTGTTCAGTCAAATCTTGTGTGGTTTTATTTATCAGGGCTCTGGGAACAATGAGATATAACATATAGGCTTGTTTATGTACCTAGGTTTACGCACATACAGATTTGTCTATGATATCTACGCTACCACAAAATTGCCCAGTGACATTTCTCAGAATAAGCTCAAATGACTCCTTTCTGTATCTTCAATCCTTTCCACAAATGTTTTTCAAGGACTAAACTACAATGGATTCCAGGAAAAAAAAATTCAGGACAGCTCTTTGGATTTTTAGGGCATCTCACTTTCTCCTTTAAAATGAATTCTTTTTGTTTCCTGTGTTGCCTCACCTAGAGCAGGGATAGCGAGAGCAGAGATACTTGCAGATTTATTCAGCTTTCAATATAAAGGTTTAGAGGTAAACAAGACAAGCAAAATTTTTGGCCCCTCGAAGCCAGGGAAAGGGGTCAAGGGTAGCAAGAACAGATCCAGATAGGTGCAAGGTAGGCATAGCACTTGAAAAAAGAAGCACAAAGAACTGCAGACACCACGCCTTCCTACCAGCGTAACCAAATGTGCTGTGGAGTGCAAACGCACAACACTCCCCTCTCTCATTTGTCAGTATTTCAGGGCTGCAAGTTGGAACTACATGCCAGCATTTATGCCCTGATTGTGTTGGGTGCCAGTCTCTTGATTAAGTCCACAGGAAACCATGACTGTAGCAGGATGAGGTAATTCCATAGGAAGAAGAGTCATCCAGTTGGGGGAAGCAACCAGGAGAATTGTTAGCTCTTTTGTCTTGCTCTTCTATGTATCTGACCTAAACCCCTGTAGAAGGAGCCACTCCATAGGCTGGGGCTGACCTTGACCTGGCTCTCACGGGGAGATAGAGCTCATTTTTGGATGCTTGTGTACATACTGGCAATACAAATGCTGAAAGATGTTTGGCATGAGTTTTAAGTTGGTACTCACTCAAGCTCCCTAAGCTATGCCATACCCTCTGAACACTGCAAGCTGTCTGTTGAATGGCCATGACCACCCTTGGTGAAGCCACTAATGGGACACTGAAGATCAGGTCCTATGTCAACACTTCAGCTTAGGTCTCCTCTTATTGGTTCGTGCCTGAGCTATACATGTAGTGAAGTTGTTTGCGTATCATATACATTTAATAGGAGGGCAGATGCATGTGAGGAACAGAACACATACATTATTCCACTATTTCTCTGTTGGAAGAGCTCATATCTTTCTATTTAATCTTTCGGCCATACGGACAGACGTTTTAGGATGATGATGATGATGAACCCTTTTATTTTTCTGACTTATGCTGTTTATCAGTTTTTTTTTTAATTCCATTGTCTCTCCCCTACATTTTTTTTTTTTTTTTTAGGGAAGGGTCTACAGGGTGTTCAGGACCTCACTACTAGATCAGACAGATAGTGATCTACCTATTTACAGCCTCCCAAGAGCTAGGATTAGAGGTACACACCACCATGCCCAGTCTCAATAGCCATCTCAGCATGGTCAAGGGGCAGGGCAGGCAGGGCAGGCCCAGGGATTAAAACCCACTGGGTTAAATCCACTGAGCTATTTGGTCAGCTTCCCCCCTCTACAGAATTTATAACTCACCTACATCTGTGTGGCCTAGTAGTCACGTCCTAGCACTAAAGACATAGACAAACATGACCCAATGTTCTAAAAGATTGTATCACTCTCCTGTCTTGCTATCTAAATTTCCGAAAGAGAAACATCCACTGTGCTCCACACGTTTGCTTTGAGAATCTCCATTCTCTTTATTCTTTTTCTTTTAGTACTTCACAGAGTGACAGCATCTGCTTGTAAGTCTCTTGCCTCTTTTGATCCAAGTTGAGAGTTGCCTTAGACAGAAGCCTCTCTCTGCCCAGAAAGCTTGTCTGCCCCTTCTTTCTCTTCAGTGTGAGAACCACTCTTCCCTTTCCATAGCTCCAATCCCTAAATAAAACTCCGAGCCTTCATGTCTTCTTTACTTTACCTTCTGTTTTTATTTTGTTTTGTTTTGATTTTCCATCATTAACTTTGCTTTTATAAAGCAAATTACTAAGAACCCATGAGCCAACAAAGAACTCTGTATAACAGACTAGAAACGAATAGCTATATTTTTGACAATCATAAATTTAGGAGATAATTAATGTTATTGCTTCACCTGTCTTCCCCAGGGCGAAGGAGAGAACTGAGCACATTCTTAATAACTCATCATCAGCCAGAAAATTTAAACAGCTTTGAAACAAAGAAATGATTTTTTTAAAAAAACCTAATTGGGTGGCAACATCAAATCTAAACTGAAATAAAGCGTTTTGTAGTCTTCCTCCTAATTAGTAAAAATACTCAAATGTTTTTATAATATTCCCAAAGGGGTACTAATAGAAAATTACTTTGCTAAGGAAAATTTTCATTGGACATATATCAAGCTCTGTGTGTTTCAGAGGAAAGATGATTAATATGGAGCCACATTCTTTTACTTTGTGTGAATACTGCTGAACCTTGAACTTCATTTACTCCCCACACTGCTTCCTCCCTGCTTACAAATAAATTTCATCCTGGATATCCCCTTCTTTTTATTGTTACTTTGTTTTCCTCCTTCGAGATGATTTAACCCAAAGGTTTCACATTGAGATCCATGTCCTACCCCTTTCCTATTTTTTTAGTTTGAGACAGGGTCTCACTAAGTTCCTAAGTTGCCCAGGCTGGACTTGAACTTGCTCTCTTCCTCCTCCACCCTCAGACTCCCAGAGGAGTGTGACACCATAGCCAGTTCTATATTTTCCCATCTTTAAATATTACCCCCCACACACAAGCATCATTTCCCTCCTTTTCCCTCTTGTCAGTGACAGCTCTTCTTTTGGCTATTGTTTGTTCTGAAGGTCAAATATAACTGGCACCCTGTCTTTTTCTTTGCTAAATCTATCAAACCTGGAATCTTGAAAGTGGCACCTGGATACCATGTTTCCACTTCCTCAACTTATCAGGCCCCCCACTAACCTGTCACTTCACTGAAGCTTGACTCATACCAGCCTGAACTCCATAGCCAGCCTCACTGGGAAGTCTTGAGCCTTAGGACCTGCCTTCCATTCTAAAATGCAGTCTTCCCATTGGCTTTCACGTCTTTTCCCAAGCCTGCTTTCCCACCCACACACCCTTCTTCCTCATGTTTCTCTTTGAATCTTGTCAGTGCTTAGGGATCCATCCTTAATTCTCTTTCACTTATTTACTGTTCTTAAGCGGTTGGCTTAGGATTTCAATCAGCGAAGACTCCTCGATGTTTGTCTTAATGTGACTGACTCACTCCCTACTGGAACATCCTGCAACCTCCTTGTACAAAGGATGCATTCACAGCAACTCTAGGAACTACTTGGTGCTTCATTCTTGGAGCTATGAATTTAGAAAAGAAATATAAACCAGGGGTGGTGGTGCATGCCTGTAATCCCAGCACTTGGGAGGCTGAGGCAGGAGGATTGGTGAGAGTTCAAGACCAGCTTGGGCTACAAAACTGAGCTCAAGGCCAGCCTGAACTGTACAGTGAAACCCTGTCTCAAAAAGACAAAAAAAAAAAAAAATATATATATATATATATATATGTAATATATATATATATATATATATATATGTACAGGACACACAACTATTTCCTATTTTAGGTAAATAATTGAAAAATTTTAATATTTCATGGACTATAGTTATACTGAAAAATTATGCACTGCTAATCTGAACTCAAATTTAACTTGATCCCTTGAAGACAATGTAACAAATCTATTGCCACAGCAGTAAACATTATTCATTAACAGAGTAATAGTACAATGTGTTTTCTAAAACACTAAATGTATTTAAGGTTAACAGTATAAATCTTAAATACATGAAATTCAAGTCCAGGCCAAGATATTTATAATTTCTTGAATCTTCTTCATGAACACAACCTCCCAGAAGAAGAACCTCTATCCTCCCTTTTCACTGGAATGCTGTTAGATTGATTGATTGATTGATTGATTTGGGATAGGGTCTCACTATATAGCTCAGACTTGCAGTGATCCTCTGGTCTCAGCCTCCCCAGCACTGGGATTACAGGCATGAGCCACCACACCCAGTTTTGGAGGCCAGCACAGCTTGCCCAGGGTTCTGGGGCCAGCACTGCATGTGGCACAGGAGATTGGACCCAGGGCCTTGCGCTTTCCAGGCAGGCTTTTAAACACTGAATTATCTTGCCAGCAGAACAAAAGTAGATGTGATAAGTGTGTGTGTGGAAAGAAGCGAGAGAGAAGAGTAATGAGGAGAAGATGGAACTGAGGTAGAAAAGAGAAGGAAAAGGAAGCTGGTGGAAATAGAGAAAAATGTGGAATGGATAAAGGAGTAGGGAGAGAATGTGGGGGAAAAAAGGAGAGAGGAATGAAAAGAACGAGTGAAAGGACTGTGCAACAGGGAGAAGGAAGAAGGAAGAGCATAGAGAACAGACAGAGGGAGGGAGGAAGCCTAGAAGTGGGGCAGAAAGAAAGGGAAAGAAGTAGAAACCATGACTGATTTTACATGATCTTTTAAGAAACAGCAGAAAATCAAGTGTTTTAAGGTTTATTCTCATGTTAGTGCTAGTGTCTCACCTCTCAGCCATCAGCTTTCCTTCCTAATAACCTTTTTATGAGATATCCTTGCATTCTAAGTCTTGCCAAAGTCTGACTGAATTATTTCTGCCAGTTTGGCTTTGTTTTCCTCACATTTACTGTGAATTTTGATTAGTGAAGGAAACAGGCTTTACTCTAATAACAGTCGGCTGATGTGTTCCTATCTCAATGTGCTGAGCAGTTTTTTTTTTTGTTTTCTATAATGATTTTCTTATTTAGAAGGATAGCAAGGGAAAGGGAATAGTTTTAAAAAGAAGGTTTTCTGTCAGAAATCACAGATAAGTCAGCCAGGAATCACAGCTTACAAGAACTTTCAAAGAATAGATGTTACGAGGCATAAATTAAACACTTTCAAAACTATTTTGTTCAGCTCCAACTCAATAGTAATTGATTTTCCAGTGATTTTGTCAATATGCCTGGAGTACTGCTTTTATTGTCCAATGGGGTAAAAATGAACAGGGCATTAGGCCCAACTCTGGCAGGAACGTGCTATATTCAGTGACTAACGTTCTCACCACTACAGTCAATAACTAGGACACAATGCACTTCAAAAGTCTAAAATTATAATGAAATTATTGGTTAAACTATTACACAATTGCAGTGGAATTTTTATCAGCCCAGGGCCTAGCAATTTAGGATTATTCACTGACAAGGGTCCTGAATTTCTCAGGACTTTCAATGACTCTTATTGAAATCATAATAAAATTCCCCCAATAGTCTCTGAACAATGTACCTGCTGGAAATTATTTGGGCAAGCAACCTACTTCTCTGGGTCTTATTTTATTTGTTTTATTTTATTTATATTTTTTGTCTTTTTGAGACAGGGTCTCGCAATGCAGTTCAGGCTGTCCTTGAGCTCACTTTTGTTATTTGTTTTAAAAGTGAGAGAACCATATAAAATTAATTTCAGTTTTCTTCCAACCTTAAATCTCTCAAAGTCATGGGGAGCAAAACGTAAGAATGTAGGAGAAAATGAACTAATAACTGACAAATTTAAGTTGAACTTTGTTTAAAATTTTACAGGGCTAATACAACATTACTCTCAGAACAAAGGTGGCATTGTCCAATAGCTACACCATGGAATCTGCTTTGTGTGAAATTCCCTTTCCTGGGACATCACAGAGAAGAGCAAGTGATTTATCATTTCACGGGGGCCACTTTCCTGGTTATATCCCGATAGCTATCATTTCCCTGTAGAAGTTACTTGCTTCCGGAATTTTAACCTCTCTATAACTGGCAGTATGGCAGAGATGGACCAACCATTGAACCCTGAAGCATCAGTTTCAGTAACCACCTAAGATCCTGGCTCTTGTAACTCAGTAACCTTACATAATAGACTGTCATTTGTAGAACAACCAAAACCTAAGAACTGTATTTTGTGTCCAATTAAGGGAAGTTTCTCTGGCATTTGCAGGAAAAGAGGCTCCAGAGGATACATAAAGGTTTACTTAAAGAAATGATTTTAGGATTAATAGATTCAAAGAACAGTTGGTAGAATTCACCTTCAGTGTAACACACAAATTTAAGTAAGAGGGGATTTCTGTGTAATGGAATGAGACCAAAAATAACTGATGGGAAACAAATAAAACCACGATAATTCACAAAATATTAATGGACCTTTCCAGGGGGAAGTTAATAATTTATGTCAGTGTGTGTATCCATTCTCAAGAGGCTGTTGAGACAAATCTCAAGGTAGTCCTAAGACACTAATGTCAAGACCAGATAGGAAAATAAACAGACAATTATGTCCCTCTGGTTCACTCAACTAAATCCAGACCACACTGAATTAAGCAATCGTGTCACTCAGAATTCATGCAGTTTAAATACAACTTGCCTTGGACCTTTTCTGGGACATTGTTTTAAAGTAATTTTATTTGTTTCCTGCTAAAGGCAAATGAATATATTATACCTGTAGGACTCTGTGGTTTGAGTCCAAAGAATGCTCATCTTATTCCCAAACTCACTAACCTCCATTTTTTTTAGAAGGACACACCTCTAGGTTGTTCAATTCAAAACAATTCAACAGTAAGTTTCAACTTGCATGAACTTGAATCTCTCATGCTGTCTCTCCTCCTGTCTTTCATAACTCCACACCTCAACTCCTTCCTGACCCCACTGCAAGAACTTGGGCATGCTCTGCCTCAGGTGACTCTCAGGAACCTAAGAATTATGTAACCTTGTGGAGAAATGTCTGTTGCGTCCCCATTGTCTTTGTTTTCCCTGCAAGCTCATTTAGCAGTTTTATAATTTCCTGTGAGATGCTATCATGCCTTCGTGGCAACTTGTCAAGTAAGAGGGCCAAATTAAGGACAGAAGTCTTATTTTGCCTAATTAAAATCCAAAGTTTATGCTAGCACAGTTTTGGAAGGGTCTCTCATTTAGCTGCCAAGATGCAAGTGAAACTGAATGCTATGTATACTTAGTTTATTTTATTGTTAGCATAAGTTCTTCAAGGAGATACATACATGTGAGCCAAGAGAATTTTATTGCATAATTTAATTGTAAAAATGCATGGATTAATTATGATTTGGAAGATACTACGTAATTATACAATTTCCCACAAGGATAGGCCCCACTTCAGCAGTAAGTACAGTATCTAGCTTATATTATTACTGAAGTTCAATAAATTCTTAATAGATGAATGTCTTGGTTGCTTCCTCTCATTCTGAGATACAATACCTGATGCCAGAATTAGGGAAGTAAGGTTTATTTAGCTTATAGTTTGTGCAGGTTTCAGTCCATATTTGGCTGGCTCCAAGGCAGAGTGTCACATAGCAAAGGGCAGCAGGTCATGGTGGTGGGGCATAGCAAAAGAAACAAAAGCCAAAAACAAGGAGCAGTAGGAGCAAACCTCTTTCCCTCCCTGACATTGTATGTAGGTTGCCCACTCCAGGGTGGGTATAGTACTCATACCTATCATCCCAGCATTGGACCATGAATCAGTTACAAACTATATAACCAGCTCCCATGACTGCAAGTGGCTTTGGGAGGATGTCCAAAACACAAACCATAACAGTGAGTGAAAGGGTGATTGAAAACTTAGTGCCTTCAAGTATAAAAGGTTTATAAGGTGCACCCTTTTCCCTCAGCAGACCTTTCATTAAAGAGCTCCCATGCAGTTAATTAGAAATATTTTTATTTCAGAGCTACAGTTTATTTACTTTGTAATGCAAAAGGATAACCTGAGATCTGTCGTGGAGCTCTCAGCAAAATTCAAATAATCAGTGGTGCCCCTGAAACTTATACACTAAATTAATGTCCATTATGAACATTGTTGAAGGCATATAGCCAAGCCAATTCACATGTCATTGAGAAGGTCACATAGTCCCCAGAACCTCTGTTCCAAATGTGACTGACTGCATGAGATTTATAGAGTGTCATTTAATGTCCCTATGTAGTTTTTTTTTAAATCAATGTTTTGACTAAGCACAAGTATAAACACTTACCAGATTTCCCATTTCCCAGAAAACATGGCTGAGTTGCTCCATGAGTTAATTAATGGCCACTTTTTGAGATCAGAATTTAAGTAGAGAGGTATTAAGAAAAGAAAATCCACTAAGGGGAATGGACTTGGGTAATGGAAACCAACATAGTATTAGGACACATTTCATGATGAATAGATAAGTGACTTAGAAAATGAAATATTTCTGTTGATGTAAAACTTATCAATTGTTTTCAGAAGTGAACACACATCATATTTTGTTTCTGAGAAGTACACCATGGCAACTAAAACCACAAGCTTTCCTATAGGTCAGTGATGTAAGTCTGCATACAGAGAACTAAAAATAACTTCTAAAAAATAACAGAAACAAGGAAATCCAATTGTTTGATGTTTATGAAAGTCAGCAAAATGTGGTCAAACTCATGCATTTCCCCCTTAATAGCATTAAATACAAAAGGAACATCATGTTAAAATAAAGCTGAAGTCTTCACTGGAAAAAAAAAAAAAAAACGCTGTTTAGAGGAAAAAAATTGTGCTCTTAGGCTAATTCAAGCTGTGTTTGAAATTCTACCACCTAGCTAAGAGAACTTGGGGAACTTTAACTCATCGAGCTCTTGGAATTGGAAATACAGCTTTGTCTGAGAATTAGTGGAAGAATTAAAAATGCCTTCTCTGACTTAGAGGAAGTGCCCAATGCCATAGTCAACAATGTTTCACTCTGATAGAAATTACAAATGTCTTCCTTGGATTTTTTGGAAAATAATGTACATAACTATTTTTGAACATGTGCACTGAATTCTAGTTCTTTTCCAACAACTGCCATTCAAATTTAAGCATGTTAGAATTTGTTTTATGAATGAGAACATTTTCTTTAACTTGCTGAAATGAAGCTCCAAACTTCTGGTATTTACAGATTATCATTAAGGAAGGCATTTCATAGGAGTTTAGCTTTGCTTTGCTTTTCTTGGAATTTGTGTAGTGAAGATACATAAATAAAAGAATCTGGAAGCCATGTACAATGTTGTATCTCATCTGAAGTCTTCTCTACTCCTAAGTATCCTCAGCATAGCTTTGAGTATATGCTTTTCTTTCTTTCCCTCAGTCCCCAAGAACTTTTCAAACACCTTATCAGTTTCTCTGGTTTTATTCAACTGTTTATCTCTTCCTTCTGAAATCTAGTTCTCTATTCCAATTACCAAGCATGATGGGTTAAGTCAACCCCCCAGCCTCATTTATGCACAGGTAGAACTTTGCAAGGTCACTGGATCATGAGGTCTTTATGCTTATCATTATATTAATCCATAATGAATGCATTTATGGCTGAATGGGCTGTTAGGAGGTAGGACTTCTTTGGAGGTGGGTCCCTGCAGATGAAACCCGGATGGGCATATTCTCATTCTGGATCCTCTTTACCTTATGTTAGGTTCTACCACATCCATCTTCCATGCTGTTGCTGCTTTGGAGCCAGCACCCATGGACTAAATCCATCAAAAGCATGAGCCAGGTTAAGACTGTCCACCTTTAAATTGTGAGAGTCACTGTATTTTATCCCAGCAATGGGAAAGCTGACTAATCACTGACTATGCACTTGTTAAGTATGCTATAGATTTTGTTACTACTCCCCCATCAAACTGATCAAAAACATAAGAATTGGTTTCCCACAATGAAAGTGGCTCCTAATTTTTGTTTTGCATAGTGATATACAGTTGGTTCAGCCCTATGTGTTGAAAAGCGGCATATACAAATTTTTAAGAATAATATTTATGAAGGAAAAAACATAATAAAAAGTAAAAATTATAACCACTTATCCTAACCAAGCATTTTATAGCCTCTCATATCAGGTAATTTGGATATAAGAGTAAAAATCTTTGAGGCATGGAATAGTTGTGTTCTTAGTTAAGACATCCAAAGCACAAGCAAGAAAATAAAATAAATGAGACTTTATCAAAATATAAAAGATTATGGTTTAAAACAATATCATCAGAGAAGTGAAACATAGCCCATTGAGTGAAAAGAAAAAAGCACACATCACTTACCTCCTAAGGGACTTGATTCAAAAACATTCAAAAAACTATTTTTGAATAGCAAAAATGAAAACCAGATTTTTGAATGAGTGAAGAATGAGAGGACAGTACTGAAAGTAATAGTCAAATGGCCTTAAACCATGAATACATAATCATTGTAAGTGATCCAAGCAATAGAAAAAAAATCACAATAAGACATCTCTCTCTTCATACCAGCTGAGATTACCATAATACTGAGGACATAGTGCTGGCAAGAATGTTCCCTCCATTCATTGTTGGTGGCAATGTAAAAGTGTAGACAGTGCACGTGCTTTGGAAGGAGGCCTATGTCACCTGCAACCCAGCATTGTTCATAAGCATGTGACTAACAACAAGGAAAGAAAGAAAACATTCCCATAAAGATTGGCTCACAGATTTCATCACACCATTATGGTACCTAAAAAGTAGAAAACATGTCTACTGGTAAGTGGACAAATAAAACTGTTAAATCTCTACTTAGGGTTGTATAGTAAATGTACATTTAACATCAATGATAATAAAGCCCCAAAATGATAAAGTAAAAAACTAGAAATTATTCTTTCAGAAGTTTCATCAGTTTTGTCTTTCTAATCATTCAGATTTAAATGTTCTCATTATTTTCTTTCCCCCCCCCTCAAAAATTTGATATTAGAAGTATTTTATATATTCCTTTTCTGAGCCTGCTTCAACTACCAAGAGAAAAATCAATGAGCTCTTGTTTATTCATTTGTAAATTCATTCATATAATAGATGAATGAACTGCTCCCACGGAGCTGTGATGGATTCACTACCCAGCAGGGTAGGTTACTTCTTTTTACTTCTAAAGTCAAGAGAAGGACCTTTCCTATGGCCACTGTGAGAGCGGAAACTCTGCAGGTCTGCTGTGGAGGACGCCCTGCACATTGGTGTCTTACTTCAGTTGAAAAATCTAAAGTGTGAGATCCTGCTGTTGTTAGAAGAAGGCCCTAGTGAGTCGCCGGCACCTGCCGAGATGTTGAAGTGAAGTCTCAGTTTGTGTTTCCCATGGAACAGAGCTAAACTGAACAGGGGCCAGGCCAGATACAAGGGCAGCTTACCTCCTCTATAAGGCATCTGCCTAGATGGCTGACCTGCATAAAGGAGCTGGAAAGGACTCCTGGATTTGTGGAGTCAAAGATGACGGTGTGTGAATTGCACAAGATAAATCCCAGATAAGCAGTTCAGAGCAGCATGGGGCATCTCAGAAAAATTCTTTAATAAGCTCAAAGGAAAAAGCAGTAGCTTTGAGTCTCTGGACGAACAGAGTCGTGTGTGTGTGTGTGTGTGTGTGTGTGTGTGTTTGTGTCTGTGTATGAATTCTTTTATTTATTTATTTATTTATTTTTTTTGTCTTTTTGAGACAGGGTCTCGCTATGCAGTTGAGACTGGTCCTGCACTCACTTTTGTAGCCCAGGCTGGTCTCGAACTCGCACCAATCCTCCTGCCTCAGCCTCCCGAGTGCTGGGATTACAGGCGTGAGCCACCACTCCCGGCTTGTGTATGAATTCTTGCTGCTCTACTTATCTACTTATATCTGTCAGTTGCTCAGCAAATTGAGGGAGGAAGAGAAACATAAATTGGAGAAAAAGGTTGAAAAGACATCAGTCCACTCCCTCCTTGCCTAGTAGCCAGTTTCCCAGATAGAGCAAAACTGACAACAGTAAGAAAGAGGCCTCAATTTTTAATCACACTTATATTTTGACCATTGCATGGAACTGGTGTTGTAGTTACTTTTCTCTTGTTCTGAGACAAAATACCCAGCACCCAAGGTTAAAGGAAGAAAGGTCTATTTACACAGTTTATAGAGGTTCCAGTCAACGACTGGCTGGCTCCAAGGCAGGCTGGCATGGCAGAGGGGTGGTATAGTTCATAGTGGTAGAAGACAACACAAGCTACAGCGGAGGAGGAGCAAGATACGAGCCTCTTTCCATTTCCTGTATCACAACCAGGGCACTTGGAGTAGGGTGCTGCCAATCCAATCAGTGGACCCATCCAGCAATTACTGACCCACCCTTAACCCAGCACCCCTATTTCCAATTGCATCATGAGTCAGCCTCACACTCCAGACTCAGCTACCTCCCCCAAACTCTGAAAAGCCCTGTCTAAAACTGTACGAGACCCCGAAGTGACCCCCTGGGGCCTTAGGCAATGCCCTACTCTTGACTTCAGAGGTAGAAAGAAGTCACTTGTCCCTCCCACCCCCTCCCCATTGGGGGGAGTATACTGTGTAAACATTTCACAAAGAGATCTAAAGTAGAAGTATGTAGATATAGAAGCACACAAGTTTATAAATCTTACTGATATAAAGGATGTATAACCAAGATCATAAATAATAAAACACATAATAGTAAATTATAGCCGGGTGTGGTGGCTCACACCTGTAATCCCAGCACTCGCGAGGCTGAGGCAGGAGGATTGGTGCGAGTTTGAGACCAGCCTAGGCTACAAAAGTGAGCTCAAGGCCAGCCTCAACTGCACAGCGAGACCCTGTCTCAAAAAGACAAAAAAAAAAAAAAAAAAAAAAAAAAAAAAAAAAAAAAAGTAAATTATAAACTGTGCACATCCCATTAATTCTCAAAATAACTTAATTAATTTGTACCAAACTTTTGTATCTGAAGCCAACCTACATTTGAAAGCAATCAAATTTGTAATTATTTCAGTATGGGTAATGGCTGAAATTTTAATTTTCATTCATTAGCAATATGAGAGGGAAACAATGACAAGCTATATCAGAAACTTGCTTTCTAGCCGGGCGTGGTGGTGCACGCCTGTAATCCCAGCACTCAGGAGGCTGAGGCAGGAGGATCGATGTGAGTTCGAGACCAGCCTGGGCTACAAAAGTGAGCTCAAGACCAGCCTGAACTGCATAGCGAGACCCTGTCTCAAAAAGACAAAAAAAAAAAAGAAAAAGAAACTTGCTTTCTCTCAGTGATATAACTGTCATTTTATTGATTTGGATAATAGTTTTGGAAAACTAGAGTATTTATTCAATGTTTATAATACTTATAATAGCTGTCACTAAGATTTTCTACATTATTAAACATTTTCTCAATTTTTGTTAAAATCATGAGCAAATGAAGCCCCAATTTACACTGTTGGAAAATTTCTTTGTATAATCACATGTTGCTTATTTTATGAACAATGTAATTTCAGCATAAACAGTTAGGAGACACATACAGTAACACAATGCTGTATCTATAATAATTTTACCTTATGGCTCGAATAGATATAAGTAATCTTAAACTTGCAGGTATGAACAAAAAGGTAACTTAATTAGGAAGTGATGAGTTTACACATTTATCTTTACAACACTATTAATTATAAGTTTAGCTAACTTAATTTTTAATAATGCAATTCCAATGGCTTAATTTTTTCAGCAAATCATCTATTAATCTCCATTTTTCAGATTTTTGTTGGTAGATGTTTACAATATATAATAGTTATATTAATTTTGGGCAATTGTTACATATACATATTATATATTGGTCATTTTTTATTCCACCTCCTCTGTACTCAGCCTAATTGCCTTTCCAATCTCCAAAACATCTGCCTCCCTATTTCCTTCTAGGTCTCTTTTATTTTATCCTTTTAATGTACCTACATTTTTTTCCTCAGGTAAGAGAACCCATGCCATATTTAACCTTCTGTGTTGGACTCATTTGACTTCATTTTTCTAATTCATTAACTTTACTCTGTGTGAAAGGAATTTTTATAGTCATCCACTTGATTCCTGAATCCAGTTTTACAGCTTTCTTTCATCTTGATCACACCTTGTAAAGAATGTTCCCTAACTTAAACATGTATTCTACCTACCATCCTGCTATAAAAATAAATAAATAAATAAATAAAATAAAATAAAAAAATGGATGAATGAATGAGACAAACTCAGAGAACAGCTAGTACTTTGCCAAAGGATTGTTTAAATGGCATGATACAGAATAACCGATGGGGGTGCCTTTCTGAATGTGCTTTCTGAGAAGTTCCCATTAGACCACACATTTAACCTGAAGCTTGTTTCATAACAGCCAAGGACATGGTGATAAACAGTAGCGTCCAGGAATTAGGAAGTGGAGAATCCAAGAAAAGATGCTTGGTTTGTTTCCTAGCGTACCTTGAGCAAGATACATACTGGAGTAGGAGATGAGAGCTAACATAAATGCTAGATACATTATTATAATTACTAGTATCATCGCCTTTATTCATGATGAGCCTTCGGGACACTGTAAGTCATATTAATTTTATCCCGTATGCCATGGAAATCCCTGGAGACTTTTAAACAAGGTGATGACATTGTTGTCATTCTGCTTAGAGCATGTGTTGAAGGCCAAGGCAGGAAACTGAGTGACCAGGGAAGATCCTCTCGTGTGAATTCAATCAAGGGATGATAGTGACAACCAGGATGTTGATAGGAGAGTGGACTAATTAAATACATATTCCAGCCTAGTCAGAAAGAAACTGTGGATAAATTGAATGTGAGGAGCGAGAGAGAAGGAGGAAAAATAAAGACGATGCATAGGTATCTGAGGTCTGAGCAGTTGGAATAGTTCTGTTTTCTTTTGCAAACGTTTGGTTCTGATCAAATTCTGATAATTTCAGAGTTTATATGCTTTTGAAGTGCAATGGAAAAGTCGCACCTTTATAATGACTGTGTCCACACTGTGAAGGATCTGTCACTTTTAGGTGTTATGAAACTTGTGAGCTTAAATACTATGTCACCAAAGCTTAGCATTGTTCCAGCTCTAAACATTGACGTACAGTGTTACCTCCAGATATAACCAATTAGATTATGAGCTTCTGACATCTACAGAGGGTTTCCTTTAATAGCCTATTTCTCCTCTGTGTGATTCCTCTTACACTTATGAGGACTCCTTTAGAATTTGCACATTTCAGCGGCAGCTGAGCACTATCATTGGGGGCCGCCGTGCGGTCTTCCTTGCAGTTTTCGCCCTGGCGCCTGTTGTGTGAACCTCCTCTCAGCACATTGGTGGATTGCTCATTTGTAGCAGAGATAACCTTATGCATCATTCATATTGTTTTTTTCGTTTTTAATGCTCTTATAGTTCTGATTTTTATTCCTATTAAAATTTCAAACACATAAAAATCAATGGTCATATATACTTAGTTAACCGTTCAAGTGATCATGTGTCATTAATCTTGATAGTCAATAAGCTTAAGACTTAGAGGAACATGTCCATTGACAGTTGATTTGTTTTTCCAGAAATAAATTACCGTCTTAAAGCAAAGAGAGTCTATAAAATAATTTAATCAATGGTGTAATGGACTTTATAAAAACACAAATGAATACCATAACATAAAGGCAAAATACATTATTATAATTACTAGGATCATTGCTTTAATATACTCAATTAGTCATAAATCTTATCAACTTCCCCTTAAAAAATTTGCTAGCCTGTTCCTTCCATTTCTTCTTCATCACTCTAGCATAGAATTTGTTTTACCCAAGTTGTCCCCTGACAGCTCTCTCTCCTCTATTGTCTTGATGTTCCAGTCTTCTTGATCTCATTGTTATTGTCAGGGACTAATAATACCGTATGCTTGGTTCTCCACAGACCTCTCCCTAGGAGGTCACTTGAGGAATTAGAATCCTTCTGCAAAGGCATTTATCCCAAGGTAGATGGAGCAATTCACTGGAAGAGTACTGGCATATTCTCTAAGTTTGACACCAATAGCCGGGCGTGGTGGCGCATGCCTGTAATCCCAGCACTTGGGAGGCTGAGGCAGGAGGATCGGTGTGAGTTCGAGACCAGCCTGGGCTACAAAAGTGAGCTCAAGGCCAGCCTGAACTGCATAGTGAGACCCTGTCTCAAAAAAACAAAACAAAACAAAAAAAAAGTTTCACACCAGTAAAGAGAGAGCTTCTTTCTTTATCCTAGAGGAAAAACGTACTAGTAAAAATATTCTTTCTATAGAAACATGTTTAACTATTGACACTCTTCCCCTCATCTTAAATAGATTAAATACTCAGATTAATGCAGGAAGTGCTTTGAAGCTGAAAGGTAAATGAGAAATGCTAATTTCTTTATATTGGAACAAGTCATGAGTTTAAGGGATTCAGATTTTCAGCTTTAAATTTTAACTGACAGTAGACAGTTAAAAATGAAGTGAAATAATTTGCTAGTGTTTTTTTTTTCTCTTTTCCTTTATTTTCCCTCTGCCTCCTCTTCTCCACCTTCCTGTTCTTCTCACTCTCCATCTCCCCCTTCTTTCACCTTCTTGTCTTTCTCCTCCTCATCCTCTCTCTCTGTCTCTCTCCCTCTCTCCATCCCTCCCTCCCTCTTTACATCAGCTTTCTCTCTTTTATATAAAGAACCATGACCTATAAAGCACTCTAGTTATCCCTACTGTCAATCAAATGCAGCACACTTAAAGAAATTAATATTAAAAATTACAACTGTAATACTATTGAAGACTAGGGCTTGACCTGATATACTGAGCACATGACAAATGTATAAGTCAGATAATGTATGTTCTGTATTTACCCTAGTTCTAGGGCTAATTTCCTGATTTTAATTTTGTTTCATTTCTGTAGTTTCTCATCTGTAAAACACATTTTCAATTATCTAACATTCAAGTTTTATAATTTTATAATCTCTAATTTCTTAGTTAATGCAATTTTGTAGTAGTAAGTAGACAATACTAATAGTTTTTAATAAGAGTTTTCCCACAGTCCTAGGGGTAAGAATAAGTTAGTAAAATAGGATAGGGTCTCTTTGCATATTAGCGCATCCTCTCTAGTCCTCATTAATATAGATAGGGTACAGCCACCAACATCCTCTGATTCTTCATCTCTTTATTTATTAAATAGCATGACAATTTATAGTCCTGTTCATCCTAAAATAACTCAACTTTCTTCTTAATGACTTGGGAGCTTTATGGAGTTCATTCTCCATGGGATCAGAAGGTAATGCTCTGGTCATGGTATGGAGCCACCAGGATTCACCTGGATTGGGTTAGGGACAATTTTGGGTGGACTCTTTGGACCCTGCTTCCTGGTGTTCAAGCCCTTCTGCGATCTCATCACTGTGAGTATAAATTAGATACACTTTGGAACAACAAAATACAGCAAAGTAAATGGCATGTACTTTCATATGTTACATGGATGCACTTATGTTACATTGCATAAAATTCAACCTGAGTAGCAGACCTGCACTGGATTCTTGATCTCATTGTTTACTTTAAAGAAGAGAATTTAATGTTCTCTAAATTCCAAAGCTACAAGGAAATGAATTCTGCCAATGTCCTGAGTGAGTTTGGAAGGAAACACTTCCTAACTGAACTTGTAGGCAAAATCCAGTCCTAATTGGTATTATTTGCTCCCCTACTATTAACCATCATTTAATAAAATTCAAAGGAAAAAGAAAATCTAGTATATCTACCCCAAATTTTGCTTATTATGTTGTTTTCTTTCTTCCTGATATTCGACAAACCCTTGTTTTACCATTTCATTTCAGTTAAGAGAAAGCACTTTCTTTTAGGGATAATCTTCTGGTAATGAATTCATCTCACTTTCTTTCATGCATGGCTATTTTGACTTCTCCTCATTTGCTGAGTGATTTTTTAATGTATGTGGAGTTCTAGGGTACACTTCTTTGCGTTCAGAACTTAAGATTGCTTCCCTTCCTTTTAACCTTCATGGTTTCTCATACAACATTTTTTGTTGTTTAACTTGTTTTTCTATGATAAGAAGGAAGTTCTCACTGCTTCAAGGATATTTTCCTATTATATCTTTAGTTTTCAAAACTTGGACTAGGATGCATGTCTTCCTGTGTATTTTTTTGAGTTTATTCTGTTTTGGTTCAACTGGTTCCACTCATTAGGATCTTGATTGGATCTTTGAATGCAATCTAGTAATGCTGGCCTAGATTCTGGATCCACAGAAACTGAAAAATAATAAGAATGTGCTGTTTCTCATAATTTATTTACTTGGCAATAGAAACCTAATGCAAAGACTAAGAAGTATGATCTGTCAGTTGTTGGAATGGGTGTTATTAGGCATCAGCACTCTCTAGAAACTGCTTCAGGATTGCTCAGCGGTCTAAAGCGCTTGCTTAGGAAAGCTTGGGCGGCTTTAGGGACTGCGGTTCAATCTCCGGCATCACATGCTGCATGAGCCCTGCCCTCAAGGCAGGCTGAGCCAGCCATAAAAATAAATAAATAAATAAACAAACAAATAAATTAAAAAATAAATAAATAGAAACTGCTTCAGCTAAAGACAGCTGCCTTAAGGTCTAGGGGAGCCCTTAACCAGTAGCTAATTCATGTGCAAGATAAAAGTGTGTGTCTCAGGCCCATCGGGACAGCCAGCTACTTCCACTGCAACCAGAGGTCCCAACTTGTCCCTCTGCCTAGTGCTAGTCCTTCTCCTTGCACAGTCACACCCATACATTGTCTAGGTTCTATATGTAGAAACAACCAGGAAATTACCTAACATTGTTCTGTCTCTCATTTATTGCCTATACATGGGGAGGAATGTTGAACCAAGCAGAACAACTATGAACAATATCTACTGTTTTCAGCCCTCACTTACAAGCTCTCAATAGCAGTTGTATATGCCTGAAACAGCTGGTAAACTTGAATTGCACAGTATTTCTGAATTAAAAGAGATAATACTAGAAGTCAAGGATTCAGAGCACTGAGGTAAAGATACATTGAATATATATATATATATATATATATATATATATATATATATATATATTTAGTATTGCTGTTGGCTTAAAAGAAGCAAGCAGGCTTTGGGGAAGGAAGGACCTAGATTTGAATAGTGATTAGGTATATAACATAGAGATATTTTCTTACCCCTGTGAGATACAATTTTATTATCTATTAAATGGTCATGCTCATAGCCTCACAGAGTTCTGGGAATTAAATTAAGTGAGTTGCATATAAAAAAATTATCAAGTATTGTTTCCTATATGCAAACAAAAGAACTAGACCTCTTTTTCTCCTTGTTTTGACTTTTCTCTCTAAATTTTGGATATTTTTCCCTTAAAGGAGTCAACAAAATAAAGAAAATATTAACAAAGCTAAATCTGGTTTCAGACAAGGTGAGCATCAGTTGGCTGAGGTGTCTTTGCTTCAGTGTTCCTTTCCATAATCTCACAAGTTACTGTCTTGCTCAGATGCTGATTCTATGATGAGTGAATCTTGGCCCACTGTGATTTTTCCCAAGGTTGTCCTTAACTTTGATTTATAATGAGCAGCTGTCATACTAAATCAGCATACAATTATAGCACCTGAGTCTTTCCTGGAGCTTTTTCAATTCAACCACTAGTTGGGATTGGCAAGGCTTAATTTTCTTTTTCTCTTTTTCTGTCCAAATCAGCAGTGTATCATTTGGCACCACACAGGCATGAAAGTTCCAAGTTCCAGGTATCCCATGAAATAGTCTATAATCTCTATGAGTTTATTAAGCTAGTAAATGTTAGCCTATTGAGCAGATTAATAGATTTAAAATAATAATAAATTTCAGAACACTTGATGGACTTTCTGAGTTGGAAAACTCAGTGAGAATGGAATGAGTGATTTATACGAACAGTTGAAGTCTTTACTTGAATAAGAAGAGATAAAGACTGATCAATTTTGCAGACTGTAAGACTATGCCACTAGAGACAAAAAGGGAAGAAAATCATTCCATTATAAAACCATTCTCTGAACAAAACAATAGCCTTATTTTTTTTAATTCGTGAAAAAAAATCATACTGGTCCATCTTCACTAATGTGCAGTTAGTGAGGGTCTCTGTATATGGTAGGAAACACTGCTCTGAACTTTACAAAGCAACTGAGCGAATCGAGGCAGATGATGCACTTTCTTAAAATTTTTATCATTATCAGAAAAAGTGATTACAAAACAACCTAGTGTATTTTCTGACATGGATCTCTGCCCATCATAAATGCAATACATGATGTACGTTGTTTGTGTATTATGTGGTGGGGGATGGGTAGCTTCAAGAAATTAAAGTTGGAAGACTCTCTCTCTCTCTTGTTAAGGAGTAGTGGTACTTTATTCCTTGGGGAGTAAAGCTTCCAAAGATGATGTACACATCAGCTGTGTGTAAAAATTTAAAACATATGAAAGGAAATATAAGGAAAGATGCATATTTTCTGCAAAGTTGATGCTGTAGGAAGTCATGAGAAAGACATGATCGCCTCTCCAAATGAATCTTAAGTGGAAGGCCACTACGTAAGGATATAAAGAACATTCTTTTAGATGAATATGTGTTTGGTAGCAAGTGTGGTAAGTATGGAAGAGAACATGGAGTCTGTGAAACATTACATAAGACTGCATACATGACTATATTATATGAATATATACTCATTTGGAACTCTTGCAAGACTTTTTATATCTTCAACTAGAGATGTACAATATGCAAAGTTCTTCACTAAGTTCTAAAAAGAATAAAGGCAATAGGGGAAAGGCAATAATGACTGGGTCTGTTCCAAAATTTTAGAAAACCACAAGTCCTCATCTTGAAAGACAAAGAAACAAAAACAATGAGCTCCAGAATAAATCTAACAAAAATAAATCCAGATATTTAAAATAAAGTTACAATACACGGATATAGCCGGGCGTGGTGGCACATGCCTGTAATCCCAGCACTTGGGAGGCTGAGGTGGGAGGATCAGTGCGAGTTCGAGATCAGCCTGGGCTACCAAAGTGAGCTCAAGGCCAGCCTGAACTGCATAGCAAGACCCTGTCTCAAAAAGACAACAACAACAACAAAAAAAAAAACACAGATATGAAAACAAAGTTCTTGAAAGCTGGAAAAAACACTGCAAATATTGGCAATGAAAACTGTAAATAAATACATGTAAATAGATAATGTTCATGAATTGAACATCCAGTTTCAACTTATATTCAGTTTATAAATTAAATTCAAAATCACCTTAGTAATATTCTCAACAGAGGGGTTGGGAATATAGCTTAGTAGTATAAGTACTTGCCTGGAAAGCACAAGGACATGAGATCAATACCCAGTTACAGAAGGAAAACAAAAACAAAAACAAAAACAACAACAACAACAACAACAAAAAAAAAATATATATATATATATATATATATATATTCACAACAGATACTTGCTAAATTATCCTATAATTCAAGTAGAATAAAATGTCAAGCCTATTTCAATGTTTCGAAGATAATACGTAAGATACATGGCTTTTACCTGCCAAATATAAAGAGTATAAGGCTAGAATCATTGAAACAATTTAAATTTGAAGCAGTCAAAACAGTGCTTTGAAAAGAGATAGTATAGATTTTATGCATGTATACAAATACTGCCTGTAAAAGAAACCAACTGGGTTAATGACCTAAGAATGCGTAGTAAAATGTTAACCTTTCAAAATAATCTATAAGATGAGTAACATAATTTTATACATTGTTAAAGGAAAGTATTTTTAAAATGAAACATGATGGTGGAAACCATAAAAAGCATGTTTTTTCACAATAAAATGTAAAACATGGTTAAAATTCCCAATGACAAAGTTGAAAGAACAAGTCTAGTCTGGGGAAAAAACATATCAACAGCATACATAATTAGCAAAAAGTATATTAACTATATAAAGAGATCCTATATTATACTTAAGATATTTGCCCAATTAGGAATAAAAATGACCAATGAGCCAGAAACTCAAGAGACAGAAATTTGAGAAGATACTCGAATCAGAAAAATACATATGAAAGCAGAAGTCAGATGGTACTTTGTACTCACTCAACTGTGAAAGAACAAAGTCTGAGTATAGCATCTTTGAATGAGGAACAGCGCGTACCCTTGAACAGTACCACAGGAAACACCAACCAGCACAACCATGCCACATAATCATGTAACCTTTCTGGAGGCAGTTGAAGGTGGGCGAGCCCTAAGAGCCTAAGTACACTTCTAATTATGTGCTTACACCAGTTCTACCCTTGAACATGGATAGAAGGATGTTCCATTCCATATCGCTTATCATAGTAAGTAGAATGCAGTTCAATAATTTTGCATTTAAAAATTAAATAATTCTATGTGACGTATTCATAACGACATTGGGAACTAAAAATGAATGCATCAAAATCTATATATACCAACTTGTAAATAAAAAATATGAGAAAATAAAGTGGTCAGTGATATGCTTAGTAAAATATTTATGAAAATGTTCACAAATATACAATTAATATATTTTTAACAGAGATCTCTACATACGTAGAAAAATATATAAACAGAAATTATCCATACTAAATTAAAAAGAATAATTGTGTTTTGGAACTAACCAAGGCAAATAGATTTAGAAGAGTGAATAAAAGAGATTCCAATTGCTCCTTATATGTTTTCTTTATATTTTTAATGGCAAATTAGTATTCCTCTAGGTGGTTTAAAATGTAGCATATATTTATAGTACTACAATAAGAACCAAAAGAAACTTGTGGCTAAGCCTCCAGATAAACTGCATGTAAAACATACAGAACTCTTGTAATTTTAGAGGATAGTTAATATTCTGAAAATTATCCATCAATCAGAGTTAAGATCTCTCTGAGAGGTTTCATAAATCTTACCCTCCCCAGGGCCCTCTATGAATTCACTGTACTGTAATAATTTGATGGTCTTTTCCTAGTGCTTACCAAAGTGTTTTCAACAGAACATGGATATAAAGAAAATCAAACTACAACCCAACATTGTAAAACAGAGAACAGCTAATTTGTTCTGGGTAAACTGTTTCCCCACTTTCCATCAATGTTGTCTCAGTAACCCTTGGGAGGACACTAAGACTACAGTGTCTGCCTCTATACTAGCTTCATGTATCAAAACGAAGGTTGGAAGGAGGACTTCAGCGATAGGACCCCAGCTAATAATCAAACTACAATACTCTATTCAGAATTCCAACATTAACAACTTCAGCGATAAAATAAAATGAAGAAAACCAGAGTACCAGTTTTTTTTTCTGAGCAGCTCCCTACAAGGAATGTAATCACTACATACTACAAATGTGTACTAATAAAAAATAACCAAATTTTAAGAATGAAATAAAAGCTTTGATAAATGTTAAAGATAACTGAGAAAGTGACAATTAACCTATTTTACTCATGGACAAAAGTTATTAGCAACTATTTTTCTTCCTTTTTTTTTTTTTTTTTTTTTTTTTTTTTTTTTTTTTTTTTTTTTTTTTTTTTTTTTTTTTTTTTTTTTTTTTTTTTTTTTTTTTTTTTTGTCTTTTTGAGACAGAGTCTCACTATGCAGTTCAGTTCAGGTTGGCCTTAAGCTCACTTTTGTATCCCAGGCTGGTCTCAAACTCACACCAACCATCCTGGCTCAGCCTCCCAAGTCCTGGGATTACAGGTGCGCACCACCACACCCAGCTATTGCCTATATTTCTGTACTGTACACTAGTAAACCTAACATGAATCTTCAGTGTTGAGTATTTGCACCTAAAACTTAAACTTAAGACAATATGATATACCACTTTCATTCGTATTTTCCTATATGAAATCTCTGACTTTATAAAAATTACAATAACATATGTTATGGTTTTTGGTTACCATTCTATTTTGCTGCTTTCTTTGTTTGTGTTATGGTTTTCCATGCCTATGCAAAGTTTCAAAGGGTTAAACTGAGGTGCACTTATTTTAAATAGCTTCTGATTACTTTTAGGAAGAATGTGAGTATGAATAAATAAGACTTATCTTCATTAGATTCAAATTTTCATTCTAGTGTGTCAGACTAATATAATTGTTGCATTATAAATCTCTATAAATGTGTAATTGTACAACTCCATCAATCATAATTTGAGGGATGCATATTTGTAATGACTTTCCAGTTTTTGTTTCCCTCCTGGATAAATTAATGACAACATTGATCACTACACTGATAAAGAAAGACAATATAATTAAGTAGTGAAATCCAGAAGAACATTTAAAGGTCCTTCACCTATCTACCAGCTCATATATTAGTTCCTAGTTGAACATCTATGTTAAGCTGCTGATTAAAGCTTGCATTTTTTTTCATAAATTGTAATTAGTGAAGCTAGGGCTTGGAATTTTCAGAGCTGAAGAATATATTTCAGTTTTAATTTTGGACACTTGTAAATAAATAAATAATCTACACTAAGTAAATATCCCATAAGACCTCACTAGAGAAGAATGAACAAAATTTTACTCCAATGAATAATTAAATAATCTTAAGTAGTCTATCCTTGGTCTTTGATCTTTCTTGATATTAGAAATGTAAAGTTATTCCACCATAGAATCAATCATCTAATTTTACTATGAAATTCAAAGCTAGATGAAATAGTTTAATCTTGGTATACATATTCTCTTTTTCTCAAAAGCAAACGAGTGATTTTAGGCTGCAATCAGCAAAACAGAGGTCAGAGATTTTTTAGAATTAATTTACATTTCATTATAAAATGATTCCAGGTGCAAGAATTAGAATGCCTTATTTTGCTTCATAATCTCTAGTTAAAATTCCATTTCTATTTTCAGCCTTGCAGAAATGACATCCTACACTCATTTATGTTTTGTTTGTTTGAGGAAAAGGAAAGTCTGAGCTGGTCTACTGGGATCTAATTATCGGAACCTAATTCTAATTACAATCTTTTAAATCAATGCTGTAGGCTTTCCTCTTCTCCATTGGTTTTTGAAAAAAAGGCCCATTTATATTGTTCAGAAAGCTCTCCATGCTAGACACCTCTATTTATAGCTACCATCTACCAGGATTTTGTAGCTATATAATTTCGGTTTGCTAAACAATTCCATGCTCATTTGAACTAGGGAGTTTCTTTGTAATTTAAGTACACAGGATAAGAAACATGCAAATATGAATACAAGTGAAGACATCTAGGTTGAGATAAAATAGAATATTTTTCCGAAGAAATCTAATTTTTGCAAGAGGTCTGAAGATGGTGACTAATAGAGCATGTTGAGTATACACTTTCAAATAAAACACACCAAGTTAGATCACTATTATTAAGCTGCCAGAAGTCAGCTGCCAAAATGGTATTTTCCTACTCACCCTTGAACCGGCAACAAATAACAGGCAAAAAATTCAACTTGCAACTCTAAAACCACACATAAAGATAACTGCATCTAATATCTATTTTATTATTTTTTGCAATCCCCTTACTTTCCTTTCTTGCCAGATAATAAATAAGTAGTTTAAGCACTCTAACTTTTTTCACTTCTGATCTGCTCACCCACTGAATATTAATTATCTTTACTGAGATATGTTATCACTTTTAATATTGAGCAAATGATAATAGAATCCCTTCTATCTGTCTTTGGTACAAAGCAGCCACTGCATTGGCATATCTCATATCAGAGACATATGCTACTCACATCTATTAAGATGTGAAGGACAGATAGGCACTGAGAGATGACCAAGGAGATTCAACTTGGCAGGCAATGAATTATCCTGCTACTGTCTAAAAAGGACAATACTTCTTGCCACAGTCTTATTACATGAAATGTACTGAACACAATGAAAACATGCAAATGCATCAGAGTGAAACTAGCAGCTATAATTGAAACCTAGACTCAAGACTACCTCTGTGGGAATGTATGTGCATTTGATGGAAGGTAAAATGAATAATCCATAATCAATAAGTGGACATGGTTTAGAAATTTTTGTATAGTGTTTTTTTTTTTTTTTGCTTCTGTAGGACTTCCCTGAAACTTTGTTTGATTGTTGTTTGTTTATTTATTTATTTATTTATTTATTTATTTATTAAGGAAGGGTCTACAGGGTGTTCAGGGTCTCACTACTAGATCAGACTCATAGTGATCTGCCTGTTTACAGACTCCCAACAGATGGGATTACAGAAGCACGTACCACACCCAGTCTCAGCACACCCCGGGGGCTGGACCTGCATGGCAGACCAAACCCCTAGCCCCTGCACCTGCTTGCATGTGCTTTAATCCACTGGTTCACTATTTGGCCAGCCCTCTCTGAAACTTTAATATAATGGCACTACAACTTGTCTAGAAGACGCCAAAGCATGAGACCTCAAATGTTCAGAGCTCAATATAATCAGTCACTTAGAGGGTTTCGTAAACCACTGGCAACTGACTGGGCCTCCACAGTCACCTCGTTCACTCTGTGCACAATGAGCCTGAACTTTTACAGTGAAAAGAAGTTCCTAAGTAATGTGGATGCTGATGGCAAGAATCCTTGAGCCAGTGAACAGTTCAAAAATTACAAAAGAAGAAGAAGAAAAAGAAGGAGGAGGAGGAGGAAGAGGAGGAGGAGGAGGAGGAGGAGGAGGAGGAGAAGAAGAAGAAGAAGAAGTAGAAGAAGAAGAAGAAGAAGAAGAAGAAGAAGAAGAAGAAGAAGAAGAAGAAGAAGAAGAAATCTAGAACCCTTAAAATTTAGCTGAATTTTAAAAATCCATCTTTTCCATCTTCTCCTAAAGAAGAGCATTATCACGAAATCATAAAACAGAAAACTATTTAACAACATATATTCTATATTTAAGCAGCTTGACATTTTCTATTACCTACTTAATCTTAATCCTTGTACATTATCATATTACATTGTACTGATTTCCTTATCATTAGATGTACAAAAACTGTTCTCACAATCATCTGCCTGCCTGGTATGTGCTACAGGAGATGTGGCACAGAAAGAAGAGGGCAATAATGCCCTGAGAATGGGAATGAGTTTAGCTATAAATGATGCCTCGATGTTATTTTAACATTCATGAACATTACAAATACTTTGTCAATATGTTGATCCTACAGAAAAATCATCACTCAAATTTTTTGTAGCTGATATTATTGTTAAGCCCCGAACTTGGTGGAGGTTTCTGAAACAGAAGATAAAGACAATGGTGGGAGGAAAAATGCTGGGTTGAAATCTTCAATAATTTCATCTCTTCCATAACTTGCTGAGGTCTCATTGAACACAGTATTAGTCCAAGTTAACACGTGCTCAGGCATGGGAGGGTGACTTTTCTGTTCTGAGGCAACAGAAAGTGAGAGAGACAGAGACAGACAGAGAGAGAGAGAGACAGAGAGAGACAGAGACAGAAACGGAAAGAGACAGAAACAGAAACAGAGAGACAGAGAGATACAGAGACAGAGACATGGACAGATAGAAATAGAGAGAGACAAGACAGACAGAGACACAGACAGAGACAGACAGAGAGAGAAAAAAAAGACAGAAAGACAGAGAAAGAGACAAGGACAGAAAGAAGCAGTCAGAGAGCAAACAAGGCATCCCAGCAGCTGGTGGGATCAGCTTACATTCCTATAACTGCATTACTTGGACAGATTGTTCTTGAGTTTATAGTAAAGAGATATTTTTGTCCACTGAAAATTAACAATTGTTTTTGGGCTTGGACATTTCAATTAATTTATCTTATTTTCTACATCTTAAAATAAGTTTTAGAAAAGTAATAAGGATTTGGCTTAGTAAACATAACTTTAGACCACTTTGTTCCTCTTTAACTGCAACCATGTTGAATGTTTAACTGTATGATCAAAGTCATTTTTTTT
>PVJA010003660.1:0-92926 GCA_004027025.1 Myocastor coypus
GAGGACAGGGGGAGGGGGAGAGGGAGGGGAGGGGGAGAGGGATAGGGAAGCAGGGAGGGAGGGAGGGAGGAAAGGAAGGAAATCCTAAGTTTTAAAATGTCTAATATCAAAATCTCAATAGCAATCACATCGACAAAGCTCTTCGGGATCCTCAGAAAGTAACGCGTGTACAAGCCCCCTTAAGGCCAAAGGTTGAGCGTCCCAGTTGTGCCACTGGTCTGAGCATGGCGGTCTCCCCACAGCCACAGTTCTGTCCCTTGGTGAAGCAATGGAGTGTGGCGGGTAACCTTTATCTCCTGTGAGAGCAGCCTGTGTGACACTCATCGCAAGTCAACTTGCCTTGGATATATCCGCCACATGCCCCTTCTGTGATTCCCAGCGTTGAATTCCAGTGCCTGCTTTTCAAATGCAGAAATTACGTGGTTACAGAAAAAAAAAAAAAAAAAAAAATCCTGTTTGTTGCCTCTCCTAAGACCTGGAGCTGCGCTTGTGTTTCACCACTTACTGAATCAGAGTGCCATCTGCACGGCCCCCTCCCTCTGTTTAGCTTCAAAAGCCAATGTTTGTCCTAAACGTTAAACAGGAAGGAACGATTTGTGCTGCTGTCTTTGCTCTTAAGTCAAGCACAGAGCCTCTCAGTGTTATAAAACCGGAAGGGGCACTCAGAGCGGGGTCTGTCTTAGAGAAGCCTCAGGCTCATTACCTCAGGGCGAAGACCCTGCTGCCCCACCCTAGCCTGTGCCTCGGCTCCTCCAGGACACCCTGCCGCTGCTGAGCCCAGGGAGCCCACGCCTGGCCGCCGTGGCTCACGGGTGAGCACAGGCCAGCCAGTTGTCGGGGCTCTCATTTCTATTTTAATTGCCTTCTTTCCCTCCACAGGAATTTGACTGGCAACTTCCCTAACTACCCTGACGAAGAAGACGGCGGCTCAGCGGTTATTTTTTCCCACAAGACCCCAGAACAGGTACAGATACGCATGAGGAACAGCACGGAAGCATACCATAATCTGCTTTCCTCCACTGAGGAGTTGCTGCGCTCCAGGTGTTCCCGGGGCTCGGCTATTTCCTACGGTGTCGTGTGGATGCGCTGTGGGGAGTATGTCAATGTTTTTTTGTTTTGTTTCACATTTATTTTTAAATGAATTCATCCTTTTCCCGTCCGGTCTTTGAAGGAGGCCAGCAGGCTTGACGCTCGTACTCTCGAGCTTCTGGAGCTTGCTTTCAGGAGTCCCCAGGGCTTGTGTCCCTGCCACCTCACGGACCCTTCTCGGCTCCTTCCGAATCACCCCAGCAGCCGTGGGCTCTGGAGTCCCCCTTCGGGTCCCCCTCACACTTCTGGTGCCCTCTGAGACTTTGCCCCTGGTGGACCCTCTGAGCCCTACGAATCCCCCCCACAGCGGTGAGTATGTCCATGGAAATGCCAACAAATGCAATGAGATTATTTTCTAAGCAGTAATTTTATCAGTTTCCAGATTATGAGTGATCTTCCTAGAAAGCACAATACACTCCACAAGAAATTACACTGATATCTTAGACAGAGTTGTGTAAAGTTATACGAACGACTTTCCTAAAGAAAAGGAAAGACCACTTGGATAAGTCAGTCCATGGATCATTTCCCAAGAGAAAGACTCAATAAAGCACAAGCCACAGTGTTGCTCCATTGTTCTGTGCAGTTGGTACAGTTCACTCAGACCTGAAAGTAAGTTTTATGCTCACAAATATATTGTCAGGTTCATCTCTAAGAACTTAGGAAATTATCTGAGGTTTAAAAAAAAACAGCTACAGTGAAAGGAATCTTGTTTTATAGATAAAAATTGCTTTTTCTTATGTATTTGGTACAGGGTCTCACTAAGCAGCTCCACTCATAGTGATCCTCCTGTCTCAGCCTCCCTAGCACTGGATTTATAGGGACGCACCACCATGCCTGATCTCAGTGGTGGGCTCAGCATGCCTGGGGGCAGGGCCAGCACCGCATGTGCTGCTGGGAATCGAACCTCAGTCCTTGCGCTTGCCTAAGCAGGTGCTTAGTCCACTGACCTACCTCACAAGCCTTCAAATTACATTTTTAAATTGCCTTAAGTAAGTAAGTGGTCAAACTGTTTAGCGCAAGGAGCCGTATGGTCAATATTCCAGGCTCCAGGGCACGTACGAGGTGCAATGGCAGAACCGTGTCACTCACCTTCTTCCACACCTGCCCCACTCCGTGGACCTTTTGTGGCCATTTTGACTTTGGAGAAGGAGCTGGAAGTAATGTGTTGCCAGGTCTGGTAAGAAAGGTGGCTGGAGACGTCGCCGTGCTCCTCCGAGCCCCTGTGTGTGGCCAGCACTGGGCAGCAGCGCTGAGCCTAGTTTTGGCCCCACCTCGTGAGGATACTCCTGAAAGAAGACTCTAGAACTGCTTCACAGAGTGGCAAGGATGGCAGCATGAGGGCGTTCACCCGAGGGGGGCATCGTCCAGGTGGCCAGTGGCGGTGCTATAGTAATGACTTAAGTTTAAGCAGTCACCTTTTGTAAAGTCACACCTCAGTATTCACTGCCACAGCTGCTGCATTCTGCCACGATAGCCTAAACGCAGCCGACGACAGCGTGGAGAGGCCCTTGGGAGCTTCGCCTCCACTGAAGGCCAGCGGGCCAGCTTGCCCACCCGCCACAGCCTGCCACCCCGCTACCGGCAGCTGCACAAGCTGCTCGTGCCTGCCTTGCCCATCACCTGGAGTTCCTTAGTAGGAAAATGGGCACGAGGGACCCAAAGCACTGGGTCTGCAGGCCCCGCGTCACCCACCCCATGCAGCCTCTCCTGGGGGCTGTGTGCGCCTGCACAGGCACGCCGCCTGCACCCGTCACCACCCCCTCACAGAAGCCAGCCTCCTCCCGCCCTCCTCTGCCTCCAGACCTGCCCACCAGCTACCTTCTCGGAGCTCTGAGCGCGCTGGTCCACACGGTGGGATTGGAAATGCTAGCAGGAGAGGCAGGCCGTAAAGCACAATGCCACATCCTCACCCACCTCAGCCACCAGGAATCTGGCGAGGGCTTCTGGCTGTCCTCCAAGATCAGAATGACAATGCGAGGCCCGGGCTTTCCATCCATTCAGGACGTCGAGGCAGCCACAACCCAGCAACCAAAGACACTCACGGGAGGACTTACAGAACAGCTTCAGAAAGCAGCAGGCATGCTGGGATCTGCGAGCTCAAAACCAGGGGGGTTTGTTAGGGATTTGTGGCGCCGTGTCTCTTGTTGGAACCTTTTTTTTTTTTTAATTTGAACATTCACCATGTTTTCATGGCAAGCCTGCTGTCTGGCGGTTCGGGGCGGGGGCCTGCTCTGGGGGACGGGTATCCTAGACCGATATTATTTCACTTTGGTATGTGTTTAGGTCCCGCCCCTGCAGTGGAATCCGCAGCCTCAAGCTGTGTCTTGCAGGTCCAGGGCAGGCAGCCAAACATGCTTCATGTTGCTTTAGAGAGGTAGCAATTATGGGATTAAGAATGTTAGTGGAATGTCTAAATTGTCCATGAGAAACCTTAAAACGTGAAGCTGCTTTCTAGTCAAAGTAGAAAGAAAACCGCGGTCCTCTGGTTAATATACGGCACAAAAGTCGGGGGACCACAGAGTAACTCGGCTTTACAAGGTGGGTGATTGAGGAGAGGAAGGCGGCGCTCGCAAATCACCTTCCGCCGCACACTGCGGCGGCCCCTTACGCAGCGACCTCGCCCTCTGCCCACTCGCTCAACTGTAGTACAGGGGCTAGCGGGGCCTCCTCCCCGGAGGATGCCCTTCTCGGGTGGCCGGAGCTGTGCGCGAGCTCAGAGCAGTGCTCCTCGAAAGCCTTAGCAGTCATGGCGCATGGCAGGGGTGGGATTCCCGGCCCCGTGACGGGAAGAGGCAGGCTGCCGAGCGCCAGCACCGCAACCATGTGCGTGTGGACGAAGTTGAATCGATGCCGGTGTCATAACACGGAAAGAATGCAGCGACTTTGAATGGAATCAGCGTCACGTGGACGCCAAGCTCAGAGAAGACGGAATGCAAACAAACAAAAACCAGTCCCCGCTACGAGGACTTATGCAAGATTTTAACTCGTTGCCCATTTTAAAAATGGCGCTTTTTCGTTGAATTTTCAGTGATCAGCAGCCGTACATTTTACAAGAGGAAATGCCGCTTAGAAAAACTGGGGTGACTTTTGTTTCCAATATATTGAGGCGATGAGGAAATCATAACAAGATATGTGATGGCCAACTTTGGGAGGAGACTTAGGACCATGTGGTTTCTCAGAGTGACTGCAGCTGTGAGGACTAGGCCGGTATTCCCAGGCTACAGGATACAGTGCCCCCTCTAAGTAAAACGCCATGGCCAGGCAGTGATTATTCCAAAATGCAAGAACATTGGAGAAAAAGAAGGGCTATGAGGATAGCCAATATTTTGGCCCTAGCCCTTCAAGGTCAGTAAGGACTCAGGACATAAGAGAACCTGTGCTGTAATATCCTATAACTCAGAGGTGTCCAAAATTTTCTGGTCAAGGAGATTACGGGACCTCAGAGGAAAGGGATAAATGAACTATGGTGTGTCTAAGGAGAGTCACCCAGAGAAAAACAATCTTTCAGGCTTTCACAGAAAGCAAACTGGTCAAGCAATGGCCGTGACTCATTCCAAAGGCTGACACTAACAACAGTTCTACAAAGCACTGTACATGGTTTCAAAGTTAATCTTGAGGAGATTTGACCTTGGAAGATACAAAAGATGAATGTTTTGTTATACAGGTCTTGCTTTAACTTGCCCTTGATCACCCAGTGGAAAAGCTTAATTATGAGGCATGAAACGCAGAGCTAGATTGGTGTAATGAGCTGTAGGAAGCTTGGATCAATAGCCTCCAACATTGTAAGTTTCTCTGGTGGCCCACTGCAATTGTGCATTGGACTGTGTATGCATCTGCTTCCTCTTAGTTCAAAGAGAAGATTTTTTTCTTTCCTTATCAATATCAATTGAAAGGTGTGTCATGCCCACACCCTGTGCCTTGTATAACTATTGTGAGGACAATATGCAGTGTGTCAACTGTTAAAAAAAAATGATGTTTATAGAAAGTGATAATGCTTGTTTTGATCAATCTTATATACCTATATGTATTAATCCAAACTGATCCGATGATGAAAATATGTAATATAACCATTGTTAAATTTTTCTGGTTTTGAAATTCTGTACTATGTGTACTCTTACTTGTAACTGTTTTTCTATCTTTGTTTCTGCTATTTTTAGTCTTTAAAATTAAAAAAAAATAAAAAACATTCACAACTGAAAAAATGCAAGAACACAGCTCAGCGGTCAAAAGCCCCTGCTTAGGCAAGCTTAGGCAAGTGCAGGGATCACAGTTCAATCCCTGGCACCAGACACTGCACTGGCCCCACCTCCAGGGCAGACTGAGCCAGCCACAGAGCCCAGATGTGGTAGAGGCTGACCACAGGAGGGTCACAGCAAGTCTGAGCTGCATAGTGAGACCCTGTAACAACCAAGTACATTAAAAGAAGAGTAGGAGGAGGAGGAAGAGGAGGAGAAGGAAGATATGATCCAGTAAGACTGAAATAGCAGAGGCCGAAAACAAGAGGATCGCTATGAGTCTGAGCTGTGTAGTGAGACCCTATAGCAACCAAGTACATAGAAGGAGGAGGAGGAGGAGGAGGAGAAAGGGAAGGGGAAGGGGAAGAGAAAGAAGAAGAAGAAGAGGGAGAGGGAGAGGGAGAGGGAAAGGAAGAAGAAGAGGAAGAAGAAGAAGAAAAGAAGAAGAAGAAGGAGGAGGAGGAGGAGGAGGAGGAAGAGGAGGAGGAGGAGGAGAAAGGGAAGGGGAAGAGAAAGAAGAAGAAGAAGAAGAGGAAGAAGAGGAAGAGGAAGAGGAAGAGGAGAAGGGGTAGGGAAAGGGGAAGGAGAAGGGGAAGAGAAAGAAGAAGGAGGAGGAGGAGGAGGAAGAGGAGGAGGAAATGGAGATGATCCAGTAAGACTGAAAACACAGATACTTCTTAGCATAACAAAATTAATTTTTAGTTCAAAACACGATGTCATGCTTAATTAAATTCGGTACAATGACAGAAAACATGAAGAAGAAGCCAGTGTCACTGCTGTTAGTGAGCATTTCTCCACTGAGACCACTGAGCCCTTCTAGACAAGAGAAAGGACCCAGAGGAAGAAGGGCGGAAGAGGCAGATGGGCGCTGCTGACAGGCTCATTCTCTACCTAGAGAGACAGCAAGAACAAACTGATGGACTAGCTCTTGTGAGATGCGGAGGGACAAAATTACTACACGGGCAACCCTGCCGTGTGTATCTACCCACAGCAGCTGGAGGGAAACACAGCAAAATGCATTTATAACAACAACACAAACACACAGCTCCCAGGGATAAACAACAATAAATTTGTATCCTATGTACAGAAAAGTCCAAAACACAGAGCGATTCAGTCCAAGAATAGCGGAAGCAAATGTGTGCTCAGGGTGGAATACACAAAGGTCCCAGGAGCCAAGTAAGAATGGCAGCGGGCCCTGCAGGAGGACAGGCAAGGCCACCCTGACCTTGGGTGGAAGGCAAGTAAGCAAGCATCACCCTAAAATCCTGGCGCTGACGTGTGGAAGGAGGAACTCGCCCGACCTGCCAAATATGAAAACATACGATTTATTCAAAGCTTGCGGCAACAGGCAAAGGATTAAAAGATGCATCCATGGACAAAATGGAAACTGGAGAAATATGCTCAAAGGCCTCCGGACATCGGAAATGCATTCCACGTGTGAGAATAAAAGGAAATAACGCTGTTTAAGTAGCCTGGCTCCGACTTGACAAGGAAAGTGAAGTTCCTGTCTCTTTATACATTACTCCAGAATGATTCCAGAGAGACCACAGGCTTAGACATAACTCAAAACCAAAACACCAGGGGCCTAGAAGGCACCGAGAAGGAAGAGGTCCCGGCCTCACGATGGGGAGGACGGCTCAGCTCTGGCTCAGGCCCAAGAGGCTGAGGACAACACGGTTGACAAATGCAACTACAGAAGTGGCTTTCAACCTACGAGGAAAAACGTCCCCAAGTAAAAAAGCGACACCTGAACAAATAGAAGGGTCCCTTGCAGTGAGCAGCCCAAGATCTCTTTTCTGAAGCATAAAGAACCCCGGCAGCCCTGCAAGAGACGGCCCAACACCCGGCGGGGAAGCACAGCAGAAGGAGGCAACAGGCTGCTTTCAAAAGATTCCCAGCACATCTTAGGCAGGGTGGGCAAGGACATTTCGCGTGTGGCAAGGTGATCACCCTCACGAACGGGAGAGAGGGGTGCAGTAGCGTCACGCAGCAGACAGAACTGCAAACAGAAAGGCACTGAAGATCCAAACTTTTGCACCTGAAAGGACATCGTTCAGAAAATAACAAAGAGAAGCAGCAGGCTGCGAGAAGACCTATACAAACTACATATGTGCTAATGGACTTGAGTTCAGGGTATATGGAATATGCCTACACTCCACAGAGAGAATAAACGACCCCGACAGAACTGGTGAAAAGGCTTGTGCAGGCGGCACGTGAAGGAAGGCCTTACTGGGCACACAGCACCATGCTTCGGCAGGAAAGAGAACTCCAAGCACCATTCCGCGGTGGGAGACCGTGACGCACAAGAGGGTGACAGCCTCAGAAAGACACGTAGCACAAAGGGTGAGGGTTGGCAGAGAGGGGACCCTACTGCACTGCTGGCGGGGGGTAAGGGTGCAGTCTGCTGCAAAACAGTTAGGCAGTTTCTTAGAAGTAAAGCTAACTTTACCAGGTGATGCCACAGTTCCACGCTTTGGGCTCTAGCCGAGAAAAACAAACAAAAAACAAAAACAAAACAAAAACAAAAACAACAACAAAAAAAACAAACAAACAAAAAAAATATATATATATATATATACATCCACATAAAAAAATGGAACATGAATATTCCTAGCAGCATTACTGCTAATGGTCAAAGTCTGAGACAATCCAAATAGCTAGATATGGGTGCAAGGATCGGCAATGGTAATATATTCATATTAATGAAATACTTTTTAGTGATAAAAGGAACGGGCAACTGATGACATATCATGACGTGGGTGGGCCTTCAAGCCACTAAGCTTGCTAAAAGAGAACCAGCACAACAGACTGTGGAGTCCACAATCCCTTGATTCCACGTGCACGAAATGGCCACAGCAGCTGAGCTCACAGAAACAGAAATGAGGGGGAAAAAGGAAGAAATGCTTACAGAGCATAAGAGGACAGCGGAGGAGAGGGAGCCACAGTCAGTGGACAGGAGGGGTCTTCTTGGGGCAGCAGAAATGCTCTGAAATGGATTCGTGGCCATGGTACACAGCCTGATGAATTTGTGGCCAACTACTGAGCTGTACACTCAGAATGGTTCACCAGGTAGTGTGTAAAATGCTTCCGTAAACTTACTCTCAAAAGTAGAAGAACAAGAAGTACAACAGGTTCTGCCATGAGACCAAAAAGAAAAAGGAAAAAAAAAAAAGAAGCTGCAGGCAATGGTGTGCATATCTGACACTGAGAGATTTTGTTGTAGTCAAGGAGCATGAGAAGCATTAATTCAATATTACCTCAAAAATACAAAAGCCCCCCCCCACCCAGGCCAACTGCTCAGGACTCAGCATCTCACTTTTAGGGATTTGTCCTGCAGAATAAATTCCACATGCAGGCACATGAAGAAAGGAATTTGCATTTATGTTTTCATGGCAACAACAGTAGTAGGGCGACACTGGACACAGGTGGCAGCTGGCTCCCCTGAGGACCTGCAGCGACCCCCCATCTCAGGGGCCACCCAGAGCCACGGCCACATCTGCTGCCAGACGCACTGTCCCGGCTCCCTCCCCCTCAGAACCAGGCCCCAGAGGATGCTTAAGCAGCTCCAGTGTACATTATTGCATACAGCCTGGGGTCCACACTCAGATCTCAGCCCTGTCACTGCACACCCCTGGAGCTAACCCTGCAACCAGGCTCCTGCGCACTGCCAGCCTGGGCCCCACCACTGGCTGAGCAGAGCACCCGAGCCTATCCCGCCATCCTCCCCCCGCCACCAGGCTTGCTGCCCTGTGTTTGCACTTGCTAGTGCAATTCCAGCTCAGCCCAGTGCTGTCCCCACATGGCGATGGGCTGACCACCGTCGTCACCCCTGCTCTGGCCCTGGCAATCACGTGCGTGCAGACTGACCACTCCCGCCACCACCTGTGTGCCACAGCCGAGTCCTGCCCCTGCCTCTGACCCCAGTCAAGCCTGCACCTGTCACCTGTGCCCTGGGAGCTGGCCTCCACAGTGGAGGTTGCGTGCCCCTGGCTCTGCCCTCCTCTGCCATGGGACCTGGCCCCTAGCTTGGTGGAGAAACCCAGCAGCCCCGAAGCCCCTGAGGACCTCACGGCTCTTGCCACAGAGGGCCGTCATCAGGGCACCAACTCCACCGACTGGAGCTGCCTGCGCTGAGGATAGCAGCAGCACCCCACTAGGAGCCACTGCAGAGGCCACCCCCACACTTACTGACCTGTGCCAGCAGCCCCAAGGCTGCAGCATCTCTTGAGTTTCCGCCTCTGAACTCTGTCCTTATGGAGCCAGGCCAGGAGGTCCGGAAGAGGCGGCTGCCCCTGCAGAGACAGACAGTTCTCGGCGCAACGCGAAGACCATGAAGGATCACTAGAGAGCTTGACAAGAGTTCAGGGCCTGGCCCCGCACCACCAGGCGGTCACAGACTCTATGATAAAGATTCCAAAATATTCATTATTCAAAGGCTGAACAAATTACAAAAGAACCCAAGTAGACTTTGTAATGAAACCAGGAAAGCCACAAGAACGGATCAAAATCTAAACGAAGTGATGCAAACACTGAAATGAGCCAGTAGGAGTTGCGGAGCTGAAGCAGACAGCAACTCGAGCTCACAGCGCAGTGCAGCGCTCCAGTCTCAGGCTTGAGGGGGCAGCAGGAAGCTGCCACGTCCAAGCCGACCGCCTGCAATCGCCATCACAGGAAAGCAATGAAAAGCCGGCAGGACCGGGAGAAAGCCTACGGGGCCTACCCTACGGCGTGACGCGCAGAGAGATGGTATTTGCATGGTGGGAGTTGAGGAGAAGAGGAAAAGTGATGGAAAGTTTATTTAAAGAAATGACAGCTGAAAACGCCCCAAATCTGAAGATGCAAACATACAGGGATAGGAAGCGTCAAAGCCCCACCAGGTACGGGGCGAGTTCATCAGAACACATTCTAGTCCAGCTGTGGAAAATTGAAGAGAGTGCAAGAATTCTGTAAGCAGCAAAGGCGAAGGAGCGCTGTGCACAGCAGAGCTCAGCACTGCTGCCAGCGGGGGTTTTCAGCGCAGTTCTGCAGACTGGGAAAGAAAGCGGTGACGTGTTCAAATTGTTGAAAGAAGAACAGGCCAGCCAAGAGTACTTCTGAAGAGTAGGAGAAATGGCAGGGCACAAAACTTCTGTTTTCTAAAAATCCACATATTCAGGAGCTGCCATGTTGGGTCCCCACGTGTGTGCTCCTGATCTCAGCGGGTCTACCCAAGACCCCCTGAGAGCCAGCCCTGGTCCCCCATGCTGCCCCATATCCACTCTGATAAGATGAAAGAAACTATCGTGAACCAGGACAGACTCGCCAAACTGCAGGCACAGGTGCACATTGGTGGGGAAGGAACTGCTCGCAGAGAGAAGGCACTTCGTGGAACAGCCACAGCACATGATAAAAACCTCAGTTCACATTAGAGAAGTGAGCGGTAAACAGCATCTCCAGTATCCTGCTGAGTATGCTTACAAGCCAGGGAACAGTTATCTACTCCAACAACCCCAAAGTCCAGGCGTCTCTGGCAGCAAACGCTTTCACCGTGACAGGCCATGCTGAGACAACACAGCTGACAGAAAGGCTCCCCAGCGTCGTGCACCGCCTTGGTGCAGACAGCCTGACTACCTTAAGGAGACTGGAGCACTGCCCAAGCAACCTGTGGGTGGAAAAGCACGCCGCTTGCGGCTGGAGAGGAGGAGGAGGACGAGCTTCTTATGCAGAATATCAGTGAGGCTTCTCCGAATGAGGCAAGCTGAACTATGTCAGCTTCTGGAAGACATCAAACTGAGAAGAGGGAGCTGCTATTTTGTACTATGACTGCTTTTTAGAGTTGTTTTTGTTTATATATCTGATATAATCTAGATCTCTAATATTTTTTAAGCCCAAGCCCCTTGGACACTGCTGCTGTATTTAGTTGTTGGTTATATACTATTCATTCTTGGCAGCCAATTAAGCTGGAGAAGTCTGGGAATAAAGTTTGAAACAATTTTTTTAAAATCTGCATATTTAGTAAGAAGACAACCTGTTTGAGATGAGTGGAGTGTGGTGTGGTACTGCTAGCCTTAGGGTGAGCCCTTTGGCTGCTGTGGGAAGATGGACGGGAGGCTGAGAATCAGAGTCCTGGGAACACGCTTCGGCAGGGAGTGGCTATGCTGGAGGGCACAGCTGCACAATATCAGGAAAGAGGATGAGATCGCACTCCAGAGGAAAGACTCCGGTCACATCCTGCAGGAGGAGGCAGGTCTCCTCATGCATGCACGAGAAGGCATACATGAGGAGATATGTAGGAGAAGGCGCGTAGGAGAAGGCGTGCAGGAGGAGGCGCGCAGGAGAAGGCTCGCAGGAGAAGGTGTGCAGGAGAAGGCGCGCAGGAGAAGGCGTGCGGGAGAAGGTGCGCAGGAGAAGGCGTGCAGGAGGAGGCGCGCAGGAGAAGGCATGCAGGAGGAGGCGTGCGGGAGAAGGCGCGCAGGAGGAGGCACGCAGGAGAAGACTCGCAGGAGAAGGTGTGTGGGAGAAGGTGCACAGGAGAAGGCATGTAGGAAAAGGTGTGCGGGAGAAGGCGTGCAGGAGGAGGCAGGCAGGAGAAGGCGCGCAGGAGAAGATGTGCAGGAGAAGGCGTGCAGGAGGAGGCATGCAGGAGAAGGCGCACAGGAGGAGGCGTGCAGGAGAAGGCGTGCAGGACTCAAGTGCCCCACAAGTGCCAGTGCCTGCCTGAGTCGGGAGGACTACGTTCCTCGTTCTGTGTGAGAAGTGTAAAGCAACATGAAACGGTAGTCCTCATGTTGTCTTAAATTATAGACTGATGTTAATCATTCTCAGAACTGGATATTTTTCCCCTAAAAATTATAACATTTTTTTCTTTTGGATTAAATGAAGGGTTGCTAGCTGGAGCCGGTCTGACATGCTGAGAGAGACGTCAGACTGGTGAAACATGGGCACCCCGATTTGAAACCAAACCCTAAGCCCTTTTAAAGAACAATAAAACATTTCATATGCTTCAAAAAAAAATTTTAAATCTAAAATATTTTTTTAAAATAAACCTGCACTAGTTCTCCAATAGTGCCCTCCCTAGGTAGAAAAGGAATTTTGGGTTTTTGTTTTATTTTTTTTTTAAGAATTTTTTATTTATTTTACTTTTTCTTGTTTCAGAACTTTTGTTTGTTTATTTTTATTCATTTTTATGGCCAGCTCAGCCTGCCCTGAGGGCAGGGCTGGCGCAGCATGTGGAGCCGGGGATCAAACCGCGGTCCCTGCAGCCACCCAAGCTTTTCTAAGCAGGCACCTTAGACCACTGAGCCATCCTGCCGGGCCCCCCAAAATTTTTTTAAAAATAAACCTGTACTAATTCTCCCGTAGTGCACTCCCTAGGTAGAAAAGGAATGTTTTTTTTTTTTAATCAAGAATTTTAGTATTTAGCGGGAAAAGTGGTCGCTTGTCACTGTGTGAAGTGCACATTAAATCTGGGTGAGAGAAGAGCGGCATAGTCATCCATGGGAGAGGAAGGCATTCATAGGACAACACCTGGGACAGGAGCAGGAAGCAGGGATGGGGCTTGCACACTGTGGCCGGGCTGTCCACGCAGCTGCTGCCAGGGCACGGACGAAGTCGGAGCTCCAGTGCGCTGGGCAACGCCTGAGAGCCAGCGGACCTCTGCTCAGAGGGGGCTGGGCTCAGACCCAGCTGACCCCTCCCTCCTGTCCCGCGCAGCCTGGCAGCTGCCTCCTCCTGGCGCATCCGGGGAACCACCCCTGGCTCCCCGGGAGACCCACCTCCAGGGTCCAGCACAGGGCGGAGGACGGCTGCAGCCAGCCACCGTGCTCGCTCTCGCCAGGGAAAGTCATCCTCTTGGTGACCGGGAGCTCGTCAATGCTGTGATTATTTTGGACTTTTTTTTTTTGCAGGTTATTGAAGACATCCTCACAAACCAAGATGATGAGGAAAAGAATAAAAAGAAAAAGAAGAAAAAGGAAAAGAAACCCAAAAAGGAGAAGGAAAAGAAAGCAGCAAAGGAAAAGCCTAAGGTAAAGAGCATGCCCGGAGTGTTAGAAATTTGGTTCTTCTTTTCAGGGCCCGCTCCCGTTTAGCCTTCGACCCACGGGATCCTCTCGCATCTGCCGGATGCTCATTTCCGAGACACGCGCTCTGCCACAGACAGCCTTTCGTTCTTCCTTACATTAACCAATGCTCGGGTGCTGTCTTTCCCACCACTTGCATGGATCTGTTGGGGTGAGGGGCTGCTTCAACAATTTCTGCAGTTCATGGAGCTCTCAGTTTTCTCATTCCTCCAAGTAAATTAATCCATTCATCTTTCCTCAAGGATAAAGAGAAGGAAGAATACCCGGGAAGGTGACTGCTGGAAAGCAGTCAGACCTGGCCTAGCCCAAGTGTGTGCGTTCACATTGGTCGTGACATTGACACCTGGGTATAAGTCAGCAGCCTATCCTTTCCTCCTACCCAAAGGCCACCAAAGGTCTTCCCTTCCATGGAGGGGCTCGGGCAGGGCTGGGGGTGCTTCCCGGACACCGCTGCCCAGCTGTGGTGGTTGGGGGGGTCTTGATCAGGTCATAGGAGAGGGGTGACCTCCTGAGACAGGATGTGGAGCTTGGGCGTGGACCTGGCGCTCAGAGAGGACAGCGCTGCACTGCCAGGAACAGCGCCGCAGCCCACGGAAGTGCGATCTCGGTGACCTTCGGGGGTGGGTTCCAAAGATTCCACTCTCGACACTGGATCCCAAATGTCCTGGTCCCTGTGGTTTGAATTTGCACTGGCTCTCGAGAGTGGATCCCGAGGTGACGTGGACACGGCTGGAAGTGGCTTGGACAGCGGCATCCTTGCTCCTAGGTGATGTGGACATGGCTGGAGGCAGCTCAAGCAGTAGCCCTCACGTCCCCAGTGCAGTCCCAGCCAGCACTCAGACTCCTGGGTTTCTCTCTGGATGCAGTGACTCAAGGGCCTGGCAACTCAGTACCCTCTTACAGAGAGGAGAAGGAGGACAGGCCTGTGACCAAGGACAACAAGTGACTGGAGAAGCACTAGACGCTGAGAGGTGCTGGAAGGTCACAGTGGCAGTGCGCGGATGGCACCCAGGTCAGCGTGGATCCAAGGCGTGGGCCACACGTGGCTTGCCTTCCACCCTGGGCACAGCAGCACGGCTGCCCCGCTGTGCCTCTGCCCCCTGCTTATCCATGCCCCACTGTTCTGCTGCCACTCATTCAGGGCACAGCCGCACCACTGGCGCACACTGCAGCGTGCCAACTCCTCACACTGGCACAAGAGCTGCTGTGGTCTTACGAGCCCCACCCCCAGTCCTAGAGGGTTACAGCCCTGCTGAGGCAGCCCGTGTCCAAGAATAGGTGTAGGACGATTCTGCAGCCCGCCTCCTCCCTGCCTGCCACTTGCAGAGCTTCGGCAGGTTTCCCTGGCCCTGGGCTCCTGCAGCAGTAGCTGGCACTCAGCTGCCTCCTCTGCCCAAGGATGCTTCTCCACCCCTCCTGCTACCCTGGGGCTCCATCCCACTGTTTCCAGGGCCCTCGCCCAGCGCCCTGTCCTCCTGCATGTCCCAAGAAGGTCCATCTAACTTGTTCTGGGGTGGGGGGGGTACAGTTACATTTTAAAATTCCTTCACTCTATAAGATAATTTTGGGGAAAAATTATAAATGAGGAAGTTGGAAGAATTTCAATTTTATTGTGAGCATCTCTACCTCTAAATATGCATGAGGGTGTTTTACACCTGCAAATTAAAAATTCACTGCAAGGAGCTCATTCCATATAAATCTGAAATTATCAGCTGCACAATCTGGTCATTCCTGGGCGAGGGTATTTATTAGCTAATTGCTAAAGAACCACTTAGTGATGAACAGCTTGGCACTAAAGTCTAAATTTAAGAACATCAGCATTTATGAAGCACTAGCAAATGAAGGAGAAATCCTTCCGAGTTACCTAAAAATTAATTTATTCATAAAAAGGAGAGACCTACAAACGTGCCAGCGTGGTCACTAGAAGAGCGAGGGGCCGTCTGTGGCAGCCCGGAGGCATTGTCTTCATTCCACGTGCCCTTGGGAGATCTGGCCGTCTTTCCAGTGGGCTCTTTAAGCTCTTATTCTAGAATCAACCTTGGTGCGTCTAGAGCGGTGCCCGAGGCGCAGCGGGGCAGGGGACGGAGCCCCTCACCTGAGGCCTACACTGCCTTCTGCATCTGAGCTCCTCCTGGGCTCCACTTGGGCAGCTCCCCAGGCCACGTTTTGTTGTTGTTGTTGTTTTCATTTTTGTTCTTGTTTTTTGTGCAGCGTCTCACTACACAAGTCAGACTTGTGGTGATGCTCCTGTTTTCAGCCTCCCCGGTGCTGGGATTACAGGTGTGCAGCACCACACCCAGACTCTACTGCCAGCTCCGCACACCTCAGGCATGGCACGTGGTGCCAGGGATCGAACCCTGGCCCCTGTGCTTGCTTAAGCCAGTGCTTAATCTGCTGAGCTCTCTGGCCGGCCCTTCCTCAGGCTATCTTAATCTCTAGTGCCTGTCACCTCTGTCTGGAGTCTTGGAAAGGCCTCACACTGGAAGCCTGTGGGTGTCTCTTCAGCTAAGCTGCTCGAGTAGAAAATAGATTCCTTCCCAAAATATCACACAGGTAAAAGAGCTGAAGACTCAGGAAGTCTACAAGAGAGCTATAAATAACCAAAAATGTGAAAGGCCTGTGTTAGTGCACACCGAAAGAGCTGCCGTTCCAGGCGAGCCTTGCAGTGAAACTTTCTCCCTCTCTCTCTCCTTCGCTCTCCCTGTGTCTCTCTGTCTCTGTCTCTGTCTCTCTCTGTCTCTGTCTCTCTCTCTCTCTCTCTCTCTCTCTCTCTCTCTCTCTCTCTCTCTCTGTGTGTCTCACTCTCTCAAAGGACCGATATCTCAACTACGTAGAGAATTCTCCAAGTCTAGTAATAAAAGCACAGCTTGTGCGGAGGGCCGCAGATCAGCAGTGCCCACGAGGCGCACTGCACTGGGGCGGGATGCAGGGCCGGTGGGCACTCCCTTCACACAGTGCCACAGCAGCTTCACGTGTCTCACACAGCAGCTTCAACAAGCAAAAGTGGCACACTGGGTGATCCGTCCTACAAGTCAGGTCCTGAGGACCTGACTCTTGCCTCGGTCGCCCACAAGTGTGGGGGGCACAGAGATGCCAAACTAAGTATGAGAGACTGGTGTCTGTCTGCACCTTGGCACCTTACCCGCAGGCCCATGTGGGAATCCTGGCCCCCCAGAGAGGTGTGGAGGACTGGGCTGTGAGGTAAACGGCCATAAGTGAGGACCCCCTCATGATCCGGACCAGTGTCCTTATAGGAGAGGCCCAGAGACCTGCCTGGCTCCTCTGCCAGGTGGTCACACAGCCAAAAGCCAGCGTCTGTGGAGCGGGGAGCAGCCCTGGCCTTTCACTGAGCCCGTGGGCAGCTTGTCTTGAACCCCCAGCTGTAGGTTCTAAGCCCCAGCACCTAGGGACTGTTTTAGCAGCTTGCGCTGGTCCAGACATCGAGAAGAAAGAAAGTAGACCTGCAGGGTGCCAAGGAGACAAGCAAGCCCTGCCCCGTGGGGCACATGCATGGAAACCACAGCAGGTGCTTATCAGCTTTCAGACTCTGAGTGTGGCAGAAATGTCCCAGAAGGACATAAATGCAGGCCAAGGGGCACCCGGCCAGACCTCCCCCTGCACCCACTGAAGCAACACCACTTCCTAGCTGGGAGCCTGGAGACACAGTACAGGAGAGAAGAACCTGGAAAGCCTTCTCGGGCCCAGATGTGCAGGAGCCGGAAGGTTTCCCCCGAGCCAACCCAGCATGAAGAAGTCGTTGCCTCCTGAGTCTTTCTGGAATGGGCCAGTGCTGGCCAGAAATGCCCTGGAGTATCTGTGGCCTGCACCAGTCCTGTTCACTAGACTCCCCCAGGGTGGTTCTGTCTGTCTGTCTGTCTGTCTGTCTGTCTGTCTGTCTGTGTCGTACCAGGAACCTAAGTCAGGACCTCGGACTTGCCAGGCAGGTGTTAAGCCACTGAGCCCTAGCCCCAGCCCCACGGGATGGTTTTAAACAAACAGAAACCCCAGTGTCTGATCCCCACCAGGGGAGATTCTCATTTAGTCAGAATGCAACACAAGCTGCAGCCCTGGGAGTCTTCTTTGCAAACCCACCACTGCATCAAGTGGAGACTTTTCCCAAGTGGAGCGCGGGCCAGTCCACCTCCAGCAGGAGTGAGCATGGGAACAGGGGTGGTGGCACCCCTCGCCCTCCCTCCCCAAGCAAGTGGTAGTACCAAGGGCCACTTAGTGTGGATCTGGGAGGTGTGGATCTGGGAGGTGACTTCCGTGTCTGGGCCGGCGGGAAGCCCGTATGTGACAGTCACAGGACCTAGCATCTACCTGCTAAGAGGCTACTCCAACAGGCCTCAGAAGCAAGCTGCGAGAGCCAGTGAGATAGCTCAGTGGTCCAAGTTCCTGCTTAGGCAAGCACAGGGACCAGGGTTCGATCCTGGGTACCACAGGCCTTGCTGGCCCCGACCCGGGTGCACTGAGCTGGCCGAGTCTGGGAGTGGTGGCACATGTGTGTAATCCCAGCACTGGGGAGGCTGAAAATAGGAACATCACTAGGAGTCCGAGCTGGGTAGTGAGACCCCCGCACCAATACGGTAAAAAGGAGGAGGAGGAGGAAGAAGGAAGGAGGGAGAAGTAGACTGCAGACCCCAGGGTGTGTCCAAAGCACCCACTGCAGGAGGCCTGAGGACCTGCGGCCAGCCTAGGGCAGCGCTGGAGGATGCATCCCCACTCCACAGTGCCGGCCCCTAGCAAGATCCCTGGGGCCTGAGCACTGATGAGGGATTTGCAGCTGAGCAGGTCGCTGCGGGCACAGTCCCTGTCAAGTCAGAGCAAGGTGAGAAAGCCAGGAGCCCCGCCATGCCAGCTAGAGATGCAGATCAAAACCCCAGGCCGTGTTATGCCCATTCCCAGGGCAAAAGGCGTGGGTCCTGCACCAAACAGGCAGCCCGTGCAGATGAGGGGAGCGAGTGACAGGGAGCTCCTGGAGCAGAGGTGCTGCTTTGTGTTCCTTCGACCTTTAGGTTTCCTGTGGCCTTGTGACAGTGTCCCTAGTTTTGCTGTGTGTGGCATGCCTCAGCCATGAGGCAGCAGGAAAAGGGAGGCCACGAGACTGGCTGCAGGCTGCACAGAGAGGCCCCCAGCCGCTGCTGCAGGGCTCGGCAGGCTGAAGCCAGTCACAGCTCTGTGCGCAGGCTCCGCACCCCAACTCACTGGGCTCGCGGGGCGGAACAGCAGCCTCATCCAGGGGTCAGGCAAGGCAGCAGGGGTGCGGGCTTCAGCGCCAGCACCTGGAGTGCAGGGCTCTCAGGACCTACATCCACAGGCCAGCTCCCCCGTCCGTCTCCTCTGCAAGCTTCCGTGGGTGCCCAGGGTCCCACTCTGCGCCTCGCTCCCCGTGGGCCAGTGCGCCTGAGCTTTCCCATGGGATGCAGGGTGCACTGTGCCTCCTGGTGCCTGCCTGCCCAGCTGTTGGGGAGCCTCGAGCCTCACTGCTCAGCAGAAGGGGCCGCTGTGTGGCCCCCGCACTGGGAGGCTAAGGAGGAGGACTGCAAGTTCAGGCCTGGCCCGGGCAAGTTTAACAAGGACTTGTCTTAAAATGCAAAAGGCTGGCAGCACAGCTCCTGCCTCATGCGGAGGCCCTGGGTTTGTTTCCTTGTACTGTGAAAGGGCGTCGACAGCACGCTCCCATACTTACACAATGCCATTCCAGTAGAAGATTCCACGGGACCAAAAAGACGTCAGGGTAAGATAGCCAGGTCCAGAGTCCTCATGCAGTCTTCCTACCCGACAGTAGCCACAACGGGCAGCATATCATGATCCAGTAAACCTCAAGACATTATCTAAAACAGAAGTCTAGTTAAAATGGGGGGCAGAGGCCTTGCTGTGGCGCCTTCCCTGGTAGCCCAAGTGCTACTCTCCATGGTTCAGCCATAAAGAAGAATGACGTCCTGTCATCTCCAGGAAATGGATGGGGCTGGAGGCTCTTGTGTTGAGTGGAATCAGGCAGACCACAAGAGACGAGCATGCTGTGTCCTCCCAGTACGCCGTGAACATACAGGGAGGACTTTCACTAAGCAAGAGGGAAGGGCTGGGGGGAGCAGAGGGCCTGAGGGCGTGGATAGGACGGAAAGATGTGCACTGAAACTACATCTTCTAGAAAACTGATAGGGCCTGACAGAAATAGGATTTTACAAACAAACAAACAACAACAACAACAAAAAAGCCAGGGTCTAGCATAAGGAACATTTACATCATTATGTCCCAGAAGACGATATCCTGTTTAGTCACTGGAATGCCGCTCATTTGCCATCCTAAGTTACCAGGGTGAGATGCTTCCCAAACCAGCCTGGACGTGCTTCTTCTCCGTGGGAACATGGTGTGCTGTAAGCAGATTGCGGAGTGCAACGTTTGTGCACGAGCCCCAGTGCCGGTTACACACAAGGCCAGGGCTGATGCCAGCTGGGCAGGAATCCTGCACCAGATGGTGTCCTCCAGGCCCAGGTCCCTTGACCCAAGAGCAGTGAGTAAAGCCACGCAGAGGGCCAGCAGTGTACACAGACACGGGCGCTGGGGAAGGGACTCCAGGCAGTGCAAAGATGGCCCCAGGGCCTCCGCTCCTCCCATGCTCCATTCTGGCCACAGTGGTCCCCAATGGCCAGCCCTCTCTGACTCAGGCTCCTGTTCCTGCCAAGGCTGCCCTCCCTCTCTGCCTGCCTCCTTGCTGTCTCTCTGCCTCTGTTCATGTCTCCCTCTCCCCACCGACTCTTCCCATTGGCCTGCCCACCTAGGGCCCTTCCAGCTGGGACCCACTCTTCCCGCTGCTGGGAATACAGCTCCCTGCTCTGGTGTAGTCCTGGTAATCTTATTCACACAGGCAGAAAGCACCACCCCTGCCTGTGGGGGCAGGGCAACCTGGGCTTCAGAAACAAAATGCCAATGGATGAGCACGTTGGCTGGAAGGTGATAAAGATCCGAAAGTCCACAGGAGACCCTAGAGTCAGAGGCCAGAGGGGAAAGGAAAGGAAGGGTAGAGTACCCAGCGTCTCCGAGGGGACACTCTAGTGTTCGTGTGAACTCCCCTTCTGCCCACAGACCGCCTGCTCCCTGTAGGGCACAGCTTTTCCATTACCTCTCTCTTCCATGTGCTTCTGGCAGGCTTTTCTCCCACAATTGGTCTCACTGTACCCAGAGTGGGACAGTAGCTAAGCCCGAGGAGGGTGGGGGCATCTGGGCACCTACGCTCCCAGGGTGGACCTGACAGAGTCCTGGGCAGTGAGCGCAGGTGGGCATCGGGTTTAGGGAGACACAGCCCTGAAGGCCAGCTGGTCACTGGCCCGCCATGGAGGACCCTGGAGCCCCAAGCCACTCTGTGACTTGACTGGGTCTGCACTTGCTTTTAAAATACCTGACGGCCAGCGGCACCAGGCCAGATCTGTGTGTGGGCAGCCCCAGCTGGCCAGGAATCTTGGCACCGGGATGCTTGGCCAGAGGGTACCATGGGAGCCTCTGCTTATCCCAGGAGAGCACAAACACGGGTGTGGGCCGGGAGAGAGGCTATGTATGCCGTGGTGCTGGAGATGTGCCCGAGGCCAGAGGATAGCAAGTGGAGCCCAACCTGGGCATCCAAGCCACTGAGCAAGACTCTGCCTCAATTTGTTTAAAAAAAAAAAAAAAAAAAAAAACTTTCCTTTTCTAAGGGCCACAGGTAGAGCTCAGTACCAAGGCCCCAGTCCCATCCCCAGTCCTGAAGAAGCAGCCAAGACTCTGAAAATGAGTGACTCTTACGCTCAGTGCTCTCCACTGACTAAGAGCCTCTCCCAGATGCCAATGCAAAGGACTGGCTCAGAGCAGCACTTCTCGGAATGGTCCTGTGGACAGCAGGCACATCCATTTGTCTATGGCTTGAATATGTGCATCTTATGGTCCTGTTTCACCTACAAGCGTTCGTTAAACACCTCTTAGCCAGGGGCAGAGGTGCTGGCTCCCAGGCAGATGGCCCCTGTGCTCACGGCCCTGAGTCTGCTGGGGACATGGATGACGGTCAAGGACAGAAGATAGGTGAAAGTTGTGGGCAGCCCACAGCCCACAGGATAGGGAGAGGACAGCTGCTAGTGGAGAGGTGTCCTGGATGAGACGGGGCTACCCAGGCTCATAGCTGGGAGCAGGTGGACACAGAGAGTAGCGAGGAAGGGCATTTGGCCGGGGCTCAGAGCGCAGCGGTCCCTGTGTAGCTGCAGGTGGCTGCCGCTTGCATGCTGATGTGACCAGGCTCTCTGACCAGGGCCAGGGCCAAGCAAGATCCAGCTCCACAGAGAAGCTGGGCCCACAGCACCAGACTGTGGTCACAGCTGGCTTCTGGGCTCAGTGAGGGAATGGGCAAGCAAGAGCAGGGACACCTCCTGGTGCGTACAAGCCTGGCACAGGCTAGTGACACAGCAGGGTGCGGGTAGGGAGCAGAGCCAAGCAGCATCTGTGGGACGTGGGGGCAGGAATCAAGCTGGGAATGCCATCGCTTCAGCCCAGAAGCCAGATCAAGAGAAGACAGGACCAAACCCAAGCACTGTCTGCAAGGCGGTCACCAAGGACAGAGAGTGGCATGGGCAGTGGCCACAGCAGGAAGCCCCCATGGAGCCCCGGGTGGTGGACACAGCGCTGCCTGCTGCCACAGTCGGTGGACAGGGTGGGGCTTTCGTGACACCCAAGCCCGGTCCTGGCAGCCCCAGCGTGTGCGCATTCTGTTGCCTGCCTTGGTGGATAAGCTGTGCGTGCAGTGAACAAACACACTGTTCTCCTCCGAGCAGGAAGAAGACGGGCAGTGGAAATTGTCATCCAGCGTCTTCCTTCAGCCGCTGCAGGAAGGAAGCAACTTATACAAAGGTCAGTTGAGGAGAGCTCTTGAGGTGACCAAGACGTCACTCTGTCCACAAACATGACACACCGGCCCTAGCACCCAAGTAGTGGGAGGACTCAGGCGCCCAACAAGAGAGGCCACAGGCGTGTATAGCTCTCAGTAACTCTGTGGCCCTGATTCCTTCCGGTGGCTTACACGGTTATAATTGGTAAAAGCGCAAGACATACACAGTGTGAGAACATGCTGGAAATTTCCGTGCTGTTTGCGAGTGCCTAAGACTTCAGCTGACCATTGGCTTGTGTAGTGACAGGGAAGGGAGGTATTTCCTAAACTGTTTGCACGATGAAAATGGGTGCCATATGCAGAGAGTGAAACGTCTTAATCTTAGTAGACTCCCACAAGTGCCTGAGTCCCACACAGGACTCCTCAGTCAGTTGTTGAGCATGAGAACCACAGCCATCATCTGACCTATGCGTGTGTGGCTTGGTCCTTCAGACAGTTCCGTCACAGCTGGCTGGAACTATTGTCCAATTCCTCTACTTCCACCCTACCCTCAGGACAAATGCCAGCACAGAACAATCTGCCCACATGACCCTGGGCATTGGCACGATCTACAGCCAGAACGTGAAAGAGAATTTCCCAAGTCAGCCCAGCCGGCCCCTCCTTCCCGCCCTGGGTTGATCCGGATGGCCCTGGCGCTGTTTCTGAAGGTGGCCTCACCGAAGGCTCTATGCTCAGCCATATCAGTGTAGTCACAGATGTGGCACATCGGTGCTAATGACAAAAGAAAAGTGACTAGGTGCCCCCCTAGGTGCCGCGGCAGAGAGGGCGTCACAGTACAGCAGCCAATGCGCTGAGGCGGAGCCCGGAGGGAGCTGTGACGTGGGCAGAGCAGTGGCCTGGGAGAGTGGCGCAGTGTTACCAGTTGGGGCAGCAGTAAAACAGCCACCGAGTTGGGCTAGGGATCCCAGGAGTCACCACTGTTGGGTGGTTGGCCAGGCTGGGCCCCTCCACACAGGAGCACAGTGACGCCGCCTGGCACCCCATTCTGCTCTGGCCCTTGCAGCCCTCTCCCCGGCTGTGAGCTCGGCTCAGAGCCACGCACCAGCACCACAGGTGAACCGCACTCCAGGCCTTCTCCCCAAGGAGGCGCCATCCTCCAGCCTCCCTAGCCTCTGCTGGCTTCTCTCCGCTCTCTGGCTTCTGTGTCACTTCTCGGGGAAGTCCTGGGATGGGACATCCTCAGGGACTGTTGCATGCCCCACGCCAGTCCTGTCCTGTTCAGAGCTGGGCTGCCCTGCTGGAGAGGAGAGGAGGCGAGAGGCTCTGAGGCCTCCCTGTGCTTGTGAGCTCTTGGCACTCCTGAGCCTCACTTCCTGGCAGCCCGGCTGGACCCTGGGTTCCCATAGGCACTCACACCCAGCTGTGAGCCTAGACCATGAGGGCTCTAAGCTATGCTCCAATGAATCACCCCGAAACCATGCCCACCCACTCCAGCCTTGGAGAAAGCATCCTCTGTGAAGCCATACCTGATGCCAAAGGTTGGGGACTGCTGGCCCACACTCACACTCGGGGTACAGAAGGCCTGGCTCCATCCCATCTGATAGAGCTCTGGGGGAACAGGAGGGTGGCTAGCAGGAGCAAAAGCCTCGCCTCCCAGCATCGGACATCAGGGGCCTGTGTGAAGTTGAGAAGCCAAGAAGAGGCGGGGAACCCATGGCGCAAGCTTGGCAGAAGCTCTGCAGCGGCACAGCAGGGGGCTGCGCACCGACCGTCCCTCGGCTCAGAATGCTTGTCCTTGCAGGCGCCGGACGGAGCTGGCTGGAGCTGGCTGGAGCAGCGTTCTGTGCCTCCCCACCACCTGCTCAGCGGTGTTCACACCGGTGCACTTGGGGCCGAGGCTGTTGCTCTGTGGTCTTTTACAGTGCTGAGTTCCCTCTGAGGGCCGGGCCTTCTTCCAGGGGCTCCAGGAGCCCAGGATTCAATAACTGAACATGGTCCCTGCCTTCTGCAGGGAGCACAAGGACCTGAGAAGGAACGTCATCCAGCAGGGTGACAGGGGAGCTTTTTCACTACCGTTTTACAACTCTGGACTTGTCGCAAGCAATACGCGTGCATCATTTTAACAAAAAGTAAACACTGGAGGGAAACGGGACCTTCCCAAGGAGAAGGCATCTCCCGCCACCTGGCAGCCCTCTGCCCCAGCGGGGGTGGGGGGTGGGGTGGGGGTGGGGGAGTCCGAGGTGCCAGGTCTTCCATACCTTAGGGAAACCAGATCTCTTCACTTTTGGAAGTCTTTTCTTTCAAATCAAAGGGTTTCCTTTCCAAATGGGACATTAGCATTTTAATCACTCAGATTAACCCCCAGCTCCCTCCAGGGCCACCTCCCGACGTGTGAACCAGCCCGCCTGCTTTTCACATTCCTGAGATAAAAGCGCCTTCTCTCTCCAGGAGCAAGAGGGGCACTTGCTGCCCTTTGAGGGTCGGGAACAGCCTCCTGCATGTATAAATGCCCATGAAATTCTTCAAGGGATTGCAAAGTGGCCTGTGCAAGAGCGGCATGAGAAAGGCGAGGTTTCCGCGGAGAACTCCATCCATTGAAGCCGTCGGGAGGAGGCGGAGAAGCGGAGAGAAACTGCCTTCCAGGGCTTTATTTCACAAGGGCTCTGCAGTCGCAGCTTGGGAATGTGTCACTCGGGACTGGGCTTTTCTCCCCCTTTTCCATAAATAGCCATGCCATGGTTTCTTTGCTGTTAAGTAGCCTGGCTCCTTTTATTACAAAATGGTTTGGTCCCCGCTGTAGGGAGCGCTGTGCCGTGACAGAGGGAAGTGGCTCCCTGCAGGAGCAGAGCTCTTGGGTCCCAAGTGCCTTTGGGTACCAGGTCCGTGTTCCTGCTGTCCTCAATAGAGGCGGCTTGGAGGGAGAGGGCAGGGAAGAGCTCCCGTTAGTAAATAGCACAGCACAGCACAGCCAAGCCCTTTCTGCCAGTTTAGAGGGAGGGGAAGCTTACCACCTTGAACACATTATAAGAAATATGTTATTCCTGTGTTTTAACGTGATCTGCCATTTAAGCTCGTGTGGATTTCAGAAGACGTGCTAAAGGTGAAGGCTAACCCTCCCGTGTGGGCGCCAGAGCTCCGCTGCGCTTTTGCTGCTCAGCAGCCTATCAGCCGGGTGCAGATCACCCTCCAGGGGCCCTCGCAGGGAGCCTGCTGAGAAGCAGTGCAGGCCTGGCCTGGGCTCCACCTCATAGAAGACAAGGCAGCAGTGCATGTGTCCTGGAGGCTGGTGCCACCCCGCATGCCCAGGAAAGATGACGATTTCCAAAGTAGAAATCCGGCCAGGCTCCCCTACGCCCCAGCACTTGCCCAGCCCACCTGTCCACTCTGTGAGGCCCCTGGCCCTCTGGTTCCCATTGCCTGCCCCAGGGGGTGATGAAGCCCTCTGAACTTCAATGTCCCCTCCCGGGCTCTGAGCCCCAGTCCCTGGACCTCAGCTCGCATGGCCACCCTGCCTGAGGACAGACATGGTGAGTTTCTGCGATGACAGATTTGCCTCCTTTGTGGTTTAGTTTCTGTTTACTTCTCCGAGGACCCACGTGGCCTTTCTAGGGAAGGTTGGGTCCTGTGGCATGCGAGCCGGCAGGATGGCTCAGTGGTCTAAAGCGCCTGTTTAGGAAAGCTTAGGCGGCTGCAGGGACCGCGGTTCAATCCCCGGCACCACATGCTGCGCCAATCTTGCCCTCAGGGCAGGCTGAGCCGGCCATAAAAATAAATAAATAAACAAAAGTTCTGAAACAAGAAAAATAAAATTAAAAAAAAAAAAAAAGCAGGGGGCCAGGGAGATAGCTCAGTGGTACAAGTGCCTGCCTGGAAAGTGTAAGGTCATGAGTTTGAACCCTGGTCCCGCAAAAAAAAAAAAAAAAGCCACCCCTGCTCAGTCTCGCATCCCCAATAGGCTCCTCAGCCTCTCTGGGTGGCCGAGAGCTTGGTCAGCCTTGGTCTCTCCCGGCCTCTCCAGGCCAGCCCCCTTGCTTTATGTGACAGCGACAGGTGAGCCAGAGGGTGACAGCGAAGGACAGCTGCTGCGAGTCTCCCTCAGAACCCTCCCCCCCGGCCGCATGCCCTCATCCGTCATGCTGATGGCTTCCTGCAGGATGCACGGTCCTCTCCTGGGAGGGTCTTCGGTTTTGCCGCCATGGCTGCCTCGATGTCCCTAATGGATGCAAAGCATTGACTGCTCCTGGTCACTGTGACTGCCGAGAGTAAGGTGCATGCGGACGCCATCACGCCTTCATGATCCCGCCTTTGCCCTGGATGACCCTGGGCAGTGACATGTAGCATAACTGTTGATCACGCCTCAGAGAGACGCTCAGGAAAGAGGACTCTGGAGCTGCTTCTAAAGGGGCAAGAATGGCCGGAAGATTGTGTTTGAAAGGAGAGAGAAAATCTGGGTGGGGAGTTAGCAGCTATGTGCCTTGTGCTAGAATTTTTTCCAAAACACATGAACATTCTATGTGTAATGGGATCACACAGCATAGACTCCTGGAAGAGGCTTCACATCCCAGGGTGTCAAGGCCCTCTGCGTTGGGAGATCCCAAGGCACACGCCTCAGGCCAAGTTGCTCCTGCCCCCACAAGCATTTGGTGTCCTCTTCTGCAAAGTGAGCTCCGCTTCAGCTTCACTGAATGTTGCAGACTTGTTCTTAACCTGTCTCAGGTCACACTGCTCTAAGTCCATCCTTCTGACCACCAGGATAAGGCCAGAGAGAAACCTAAAATCCAGGGAACTTCAAAGGCGTCCCCACAGAAACTCAAAGCTCACACTGTTGAGTCAGGGGAAAGCAATAAATCTCTGCATGCAATGTCGGCTGCTGTCCGACAGGGCCAGGGAGAGCTGCTGGCCTTCCACAGCTGAGGAAATCTCTGCCATCTTGGTGAATCTTATGAATAACAAAAGCAATAGCTATATTGCAAAATCGACACTTCTAATCGTACAATCCCACGTTAATATACAGCTTTCCTGTGGTTATAATCATCGAATCGTAGAGTCCCGATTGCAGCGAACCTTTTCACCTGGCGTGTGCACATTGGCTGTTTCTTCCTTTTTGCAAAACACTATTCAGGCGCGTCTGTGAAGGGCCCCTCTCTCTCCCTAGCTTCTTCTGCTCCAACTTTTATCCTGCACATAATGGGAGATTAGACCTCGCTGGGTCACAGGGGCTGCCTCCATCGCCCACACGTTTCATCATTTTCCACTTCTTTATCCTTCTGGAATACAGACACGTGGATGAATAAAGACGAATCTTGGAATTTCCTTCAGGAGTACGACCCAGAGCTGATCAAGCAGGAGAAGCGGAAGGAATTAGAGGCGGAGATCAGAGTGCAGGTATTCCACACGGACCCTGTGGGGAGGAGGGCCACTCACTTCCGTGACTGTGCTCCCCCCTCTCCTATGGATGATCTGCCCCAAACCTAAAGCATTTTTAAATTTGTCCCCAGAAACCCAAGACATGAGTCTTCAGAGTCACATGTTGAGAAGCCATTTGTTTCATTTCCACCTAGGTTGACGAGTTGATGAGACAGGAACTGAAAAACTTAAAACTAGCTGTGAACAAAGAGAGAGAACTTCCGGTCAGAGAAGGAAGAAAGAAAGGGAAGAAGGTGAGGCTTGGAGGAGTGGGGTAGGAGACTTGGGGATGGACAGGGGCCCCTGCCCAGGCACAGGAGGTCCATGGGAGCCACCTGCAAGCCCGCCTGCCGTCCCCAGGATGCCTCGCAGGCAGGCATGCCTTCCCTCGTGCATTGTGTTAGTCGACTGTCCGGCCTGCGGGGCTGTGGGCTCCCAATGGGCTGAGCTTAGCTCCCCTCCGCTGACCTCCCCTGCCCACCAGCTGCAGAGTCACGGCCCCCAGGGTCCCCAGGGCAGCTGGAGTGTGTGCCTCAGACATCCCTCATCTCTCCTGTGGGTCTTGCTGTGGGGGAGGCCAGCAGCAGTGCACAGCTCTGGGAGTAGGGAGAGTCGCAGCGGAAGGAGCCAGACAGTGGAGCTCTGAGTGGTCCCGGCGGCCCACAGCTGCGCAGAGCGGCAGCTGTCTCCAGGCCCCCAGGTCCACTCCCCCGGCTCCCTGCTCCACCTTGATTGCAGGGGCAGCCCTGCCACGTGGCCCGGAGTGCTCAGAGGAGAAAGCCAAACTGCTCTCCCTGGTGGCACGGGCGTGAAGGGGGCCGCCCTGTGCTTCTGCAGGGTTCTGTCCCGGTTCTGTCTGGACCACTCTTTCTGGGCCTCATCAGTGCCTCTTATAGACAGTCACATGTTCAGCTGCACCTGGGACTGGCCTTGCCAGCATGGCCTTAGAGGGCTGTCCCTCTCCACGGTGTGTGGATCATAAGGGAGAATTCTTTTTTTGTTTGTTTGTTTTAGTACAAGGTCTATAGGGTCTACAGGGCCTCACTATGTAGATCGGACTCGTAGTCATCCTCCTGCGTGCAGCCTCTCAAGAGCTAGCTGGGATTATAGGCGCACGCCACCACGCCTAGTCTCAATTGCCATCTCAGCATGCCGCCAGTGTGGGTCTGGCACAATACACTGGGGATCAAACCCCAGCCACTGTACTCTGCCTGAGCAGGTGCTTTGGTGCACTGAGCTATTTGGCTGGCCCTCTCGGTAGAATTCTGAAGTCGACTGAGTTTCCAGCAGCCCTATTCTGACTTGTGTCACTGATGTCCCTCTCCTGATGTGCTGTCCCTTCTCTGAGGTATCTGTGCGTGCCACTCTGGCCTCCATGCCTGCGATCCTTTTCTGAAGGCAAAGTTGTGTCTTGGTGACTGAACAAGAAGACCAAGCTCAAGAATGGGAAATGAAAGCAGAAAGTAGCTGGGACCTTCTGCCTGAAAACAGGTGTCTTGTCTCCGAGCAACTCAGTGTTGGGCCTGCCCAGGCTGGAGCAGGCTTGTTGTCCCTGCCTCGTGCAGCCCGCGTCTGCGTGGTCCTGCCAGGGTCCTGCTCTGCCACGGTGGGTGGTGGGGTGCTCCGTGGGACTGCAGCTCTGTGTGTCGAGGTAGTTTTGCGCACCCGCTCTCCAGCTCAGGTCCCCTGAGGGTGAACCTGCAAGACAGGGCAGGAGGAAGATGGAATTCTGTAGGCTGAAACCTAACTGACAGCACCGAATCCCCAAGAGAAAGAGGCTTAGCCATGGAGGAGGGAGGGTGGGTGCAGGGAAGAGAGCAGAGGGGCGGAGCTTGGCAGAGAGCAGAATCCAGCACCATCCAGAGACCAGGACGCTACCAGAGCTCAGTCACGCCCCAGAGAAGTCTTTCCAAAGGAAATCTGATTTTGCCTCTCCCCACTCCATCTCTGCCCTGGGGTCCCTGTCCCCTGGGAATGAAGGCTGCAGTCTCATCCTCAGCGGGGCCTTCTGAGAGTCCCAGAGTAGGCCCTGTTTCTCGGAACGCACTCAGTTCCATGCGCTGCGTCTTCTTTGCCTTGCACCACAAGAATTCTACACAATGTACAAAGAAGAATCAGAACCAATCTTTCTCAACCTCACCCAAAAATGAAATAGCACTCAGCCCAGCAGCACCCTGAAAACAAAGCCAAGCAAAAATTCTACAACAAAGGAAAAGTACTTACTGATTTCCCTAATGAATCCAGACATGCATAGCCTCAACAAGAGGCTTCCAGACTGAGCCTGTCAGAACAGAGAAGGTTCTGCATTAACTGCTGGGTGCAAGGATGGTTTGATATGCCAGTCAGGTGACAGGATATGCCACATGAACAGGATGGACAAAACCCCGCATCATTTGTTGCTGATAAACGGTATTGATATTCTATGTCACTTCAATAACTGCTGAAAAGCATTTGACAAAAGTCACTATTCTTAGGTCACATGCCTGTAATCTCAGTGCTGGGGAGGCTGAAAACAGGAGGATCACTATGAGTTCAAGCTGCTTAATGAGACCCTGTACTAGCTGCATTGAAAAAAATTCACTATTCAGTCATAATAAACACTCAACAAACTAAGCATAGCAGGAATTCAGCTCAACCTGACCAAGATCATCAAGACTCTGTGCTGTTGCTGTAGGGAGAAAAGAAAGTAGCGCAAGGTGACAGAGCATGGACGCAGACCCACACAGACACACCCGACGAAGCTTTAGTAAATGGAAAAGCCCTTCAGGAGTGACACAGACCTTTCTGAGTGTGTGGGGTTAGTGTGACTGGACAACCCCAAGAAGAAAAACAGGAAGCTGATCTAAGTCTCACACCTTATGCAAAAATTAATTTAAAATTGGCCACATGGACATATGCAGTATAAAAGTATAAATTTCTTAGGAAAAATACTAAAAATGTTTGCAACGTAAGGCTGAACAAAGAACTCTTAGAATTGAAACTAGAAGTACAGTTGATAAAACAAAAATGTGGACTTCATTAAAAGTAAAAGACCTGCTGAGAGACAGAAGACAGCCTACGGACTGGGAGAGAGTCCTGGCAAACCCCATAGCTGACTAAGAGCTAGTATGCTGGACCTATGTATCCTCAAAAATGTAAAATGCTGGTGAGATTCTAGAGAGAAGGAAATGCCTACACTGACGGCACAACAGCTGTGGAATCAGTAGGAAGAGTCCTCGAAAACTAAAGTCACCATTTCCACTTAGCCCTGAGTACCTCCCCGGGTATGCTCCCCTGCGGGTTAACGTCATGCTCTAGTACCGTGTGATACCTGTGCTTACAGCTGTGCTAATCTCTGGAAGCAGCCTGGATGCCCGTCATGCCTAGAAAATGCCAAATATGTACACAGAGGAATTTTATTCAGCCATAAAAAAGGATAGGGCCGGTCAGCAGACTGCAGCACCTGCTTAGGCTAGGGAACAGGGGTTTCACCCCTGGTGTGCTGTTCCAACCCTGCCCCAGGGTATGCTGGGATGGTGATTGGGACTGGGCATGGTGGCGTGCGCCTGTAATCACAGCACTTGGGAGGCTGAAAATAAGAGGATCACTACGAGCCCGATCTGTGCAGCAAGACCCTGTAGACCAGTGGTTCTCAACCTTTCTAACTCCATGACCCCACAATGTAATTCCTCATGTTGCGGTGATCCCAAACGCAATCACGTGATGCGTGATCACATCTGCGCATGCGTGCAGGCAGTCAGTTTGGAGCGCGCATCCGTAAGGGCGTCCGTTCCAGCTGAATAGCGCTGCTGCAGACAGTAGCGTGACTTATCAGCGGCTAAAGCCACTGGAAACATGTGTTTTCTGACGGCTTTAGGCGACCCTTGTGTTTTGGTCGTTTGACCCCCCCGCTGGGGTCGTGACCCACAGGTTGAGAACCGCTGCTGTAGAACTTGTACTAAATACATTTTTAAGAAGGATAAGTCTGGCTCATTTTGTAGAAAAACAGGTGAATCTTGACACAACAGTGTTGAATGAAAGTCAGATACAGCAAGTTTCTCTCATGAGAGACCCAATTATAAATAAACATAAACTGAAGGAGAGAGGCTGGCGCCGGTGGGAATGCGGCGCGGTCTGACCACACTGATAAACAAGTATTATTAGAAACAATAGACATGCCAAGAGCATGTGACCCTGCCACTGCACCCGTGGACAATTTTCTACTCCCTGTGGAGATTTCTTCTTCATGCCTGTTCCCTTGGCATCGATTTTGAGTATGCACCCAACTTTCTCAGACCAGAATCAGGGCTTAACAGCCACCCTTGACCTTGAGGTAGAAGGTGATGGGGGTAAAGTAGATTAGAGGGCAGGTTGTGAAACTTAATGCTGTGGAATGGTGGACTGTTCCCGTGGCCATGGGGAGCGACTGATGGCTATCTTAATAGAATTGCACAGCAGGTGACACTGTTTGAACACCTCCCTCCTTGCGATCACAAGGGCCTGAACACAAAGGCCCTTGGGACCTGGAGGGGGACAGCTGCCTGACCTAGAGGACCCCAGATTCAGGGCTGTGTGCTAACAGGGCAAAGCACCTGGGCCCTTTGTGCTGCCGTGGCCAAGTATTTTAGACTGGGCTCAGTAATTTATAAATAAACACTAGGAAGTTACTGCACGTGGCCCAGAGTGGGGAGGCCCACGCCAAGGTGCCACACGTGCTGACTGCCACAGCTCCCTCCGCTTCAAGGATGGCCCCTTCCCACCGCTTCCATCCTGTCCACCTGAGGAAGCCCATGAGCCCAAGCATTTGGTCGGAGCCCCTGGGACGCCATCACCCCAAATGCCCACCTCCTCTTGACACCACCTGGGGGTCAGGCGTGGACATCTGAATCGTGGGGCTCCAACTTTGGACCATATCAGGTGTCAGAAAGGAGTGCTGCGTCACTCTCCATCTGTGCCACAGCCCAGGAAGGGGAGCAGAATGCCCAGAGCCCCTTGGCAGTTTGGCCCCAGGCCTGGGCCATAGGAGCATCGCAGCCCAGGTTCGGGGTCGCAGGGCTCTCTCTCCCACCCTCATCCCTAGAGACAGTTTGCCTGGCTAACTTTAGGGACAGCTCACATGCTGGCTTTTGCTCAATGGTTACTATTTCTACTTTCTTTCTGCCAAAGAAAGGGGGAAAAGGCAAAAAAGGGAAGAAAGGGAAGAGGGACAAGGACCTCACTGCTGACAGGTAAGCACTAGCTGCCCTTGGGGGAGGGGGCCAAGGGCAGGGCAGGGGAGCGGGCAGGGAGCCTTGCTCCTGATGCTGGGCCTCAGTTTCCCCTCAGCGTGATGTGGAGGGACCAAGCCTCGGACCAAGCTCCATGCAGGGGCAGTGCGCGGCATGACGAGAGCCCCCAGGAGGACTGTCCGTGCCCTGAGGTGCTAGTTTATCTTTTTGCAGGACTGGGGATTGAACTCAGGTCCTTGCGTTTGCCAGGCAAGCGCTTATTCTGTTGGGCTGTCTCCCTAGCCACTGTATGCCTGGAGTTGCCTCCACTCTAGGGTGAATATGCGACTTCCAGTGCTGTGATGCTGAAAGTGCGTAGCAGCTGGGCCCAGTGGCAGGCGCGTTGGTGATCATGGCCCTGTGCCAGGCTGTGGCAGGAGGAGGGAAATTTTAGCCCAGACCTGGTAATGTGCTGCCTTAGTGAGACCCTGTCTCGAAATTTTAATTCAACAGAGAAGGAAGAGGCAGGCATGTAACTTGGTGGGAGGGCTCTGGGTTCATTCCCGACCTCTGCCAAACTAAACAGCAGCGCATCCTCAAACATCATCCGGGAACTGAGCCCCAAGCCCTCATCCTGGGCAGCAGCAGTTCCTCGCCTTGGGCTCTGCTCCGGGTCCTGAGCTGCTGCTCCTGTGTTAGTCCGCCCCGCTCAGGCGAGGCTCTTTGGCAATGAGGCCCTTTGAGCTCGCTGGGGATAGAAAGGGAGCAGGGTGCCAAGGTACCATCTGTGGACACCCTGGGGATTCAGTGGGCAGCCTCGCGGCCTTGGGGGGTTCCCTGCTAAGACTGCCACGTTTGGGGACAGGCTCTGGTGGTGACCCATAACCCCAGTTCCGGGGGGCAAGCATCTATCTATCTGCACACCAACCCAGCTGGCTTCCGGAGCAGCTCCTGGGGCCAGGGGTGGGTCCCACTCATCCCTGGAGGAAGACACACAGTGCCCCAGGTGTCCCGCTGCCAATTTTCAGGCCCTCTGTATTCCTCTACTGTCTCATCCATCCTGAGAGTTCAGTGGTAACAAAGCGATGCTGACCCCGCACGGGACAACACGCAGCCCCTGAGCTGCAGGCCCGGCGCTCACTGGCCTGAGCGGAGAGTACACAGTACGGCTTTGCTGAACAACGCGCTACGCAACAGCACAGCCCCAAGTGTGGGCGGGGCCGCCGAGGAGGGAGGGGGCCGATCCCCGCACGGCACGTGCGCCCACCGCAGGGGCGCTGCGGGCGATCCTCCCCTGCCTTGCCACGGGGCTGTGCTTCCTACCCTATTTTATGTCCAGAAACCACACCTGGTGTCTCATTTCTGAAAGACTTCACCTTTCGGCTGTGAAGGCCCTGTATCTCTCCCCGAGAGCCAGCTCTACCACAGCCCTGTAAGACGACGTCTGTCTCTCACCAAACCAATGCTCATCCCAATGTTTCCGCCATAGTTTAAGACAATTTTAGAGTTGAAGATGCTTTGCACCACCGGAAGAGTTTACTTCATTGCAAAAAAAAAAAAAAAAAAAAAAAGTCCAAATAGAGGTTTGTGGTAGGGCTTCCTAGGTTTTTTTTATTATTATTATTTGAGAGTTTTAGGAAATGGCCTTCACCTTTATGCTCTTCTACGCCTGTGTTACGCACGTGTCTACATTCAACAGCAACTCGAGCGAAAGCTCTCTCGGTGGCGCTGCCTTGGTACAGGTCAGGTGCTCTATGCCACTGCTTCAGTTTCCTTTCTTGGTGTTCAGACAAAGTATCCAACACCTCAAGTTAAAGGCGGAAAGGCTCACTGCACCTGCCGGCTGTGTCCAAGGCAGGCTGGCGTGGCAGACAGGGCTCTCAGAGAAGACCCAGGCACGGTAGGCAGATGGCCGCAAAGCTACCAGGGGCCTTAGCAGCAGCTTCCTTCGTCCTCGGTGGAGGCTGCTGCCGTTAGGGCAGTGCCCCACTGGTCAGAGCTGCCATCTAGTGATTCCCACCCTAATCCCAGCATGCACCATGAATCAGCCACACACTCTAGATCCAGCCACCCCTCCCCCCAAGATGACCATCGAGCCTCTGGGAGGACATCTAGACCCACCCATAGCACCCTCGTCCCGCTACAATCAAGAGCTTCTTAATTTCCAACGGTGGTCATACTCTTCAGTACATCAGACCCCAAAGCCTGGGTCACTGCGCTGGCAGAAATCCTCATGGAACTCAAGTTTTCCTGACCCGCTTGGGTCTCTTGTACTCACATGCAGATGGATCAAAGCACAAAGGTGAAAACTGCTTAAGTAGAGCCGCATTTACGGTTCCAAGCCTAAAGAAAGACAGGAGTGGGGTGGAAAGATGCTGAGAGCAAAGACAAAACACCCCCAGGGATTCTGCTGTACAGAATTGGAGCCGTGTTAGTCCAAGTTCCCACAAAGCAAACTCCAGGCAGTGTCATCAGGGGGTTCACCTACAACTGGGAGATAATCCATACTTTCTCAGTTGGTCTAACTTGCCAGCATGCTGGCTGGATGCCCAAGCCACCCCCAGAGAAGTGGTCTTCATGGCTATACGCACTGCAAAAAAGTAAACACACTCCTGACAAGCCGCCTCACAAGCTTTGGATGTTTTCTCTCCCGCATAAGCGCTATCTCCAGTGTAAGCTTCTGTTCCTTTTAGATGTTTCTTTTAAACTATTCTACCAACTACTCTACCATTACATGAAAAGGAAATATAAATTTCACAAAGAATTAGTGATCTCCCATGACTAGCACATGCTAACTGAATATATAATTATGTGCCCATTGTGTTGGTATTATTGGGTGATTTCTAATTCCTATTTGTGCCGGCACGCAGACACGCAGAGTTATAGCTATCCTCTGGCACCCGGAGGCATAACTCTTACTAATAGGAAATGTCCAGTATGCACGTGGACCAGCGAACATACATCTTTAAGGCCTAATTGATCCTTAAGGTGCAGAAACATTTCAAAACGCCAAGTGTTTGTGTCTTAGCCACGCTTCTCACCGCTGGGACGAAGCAGGCAGCACCCGCAAGTTAAAGGCGGGGAGGCTTACTTTGGCCCAGTGCGTAGTAGCGTTTCAGTTTGTAGTCGCTGGCTCAAAAGCAACACAGTGGCAGAGAGGAGCTACTCACGCCACCGTGGAGAAAGGGAGAAGGGAGTCGAAGGAAGAGCCGGGGGGTGGTGGCCCCTTCGGGACCACTGCCCCAGTGACCAGCTCCTCCCTCCAGGCTGAACCTCCCCAGGTCGTGTTTTCATCCGGAAGTTAGTCCACTCGGGCTCACCACGCCCCCACAACCCAGGCACCTCCCCGAGGCCCCGCCCACGAATGATCTCAAGAGACTTGGGAGGAACGTGCGGGCCTAAACCACCCCAATTTGCACGCACCCTTTGGGGTGGGCGTGGTTTGAGTGTTCTGCGTACGTGGCGGTTGGCTGACTTGCTGCAAATCTCCCGTGTGTGTGTGTGTGTGTGTGTGTGTGTGTGTGTGCGCGCGATGGAGTCCGATGCTCTGCTTCACCCCCAGGACCATCGAATCTCTATACAAGGAGCTGGTGGAGGAGGGGCTGCTGATCCAGACCCTGAAGGTCAACCTCTCTGATTACATTGGTAAGGCACGCCAAGGACCGTGTATGTCACGCTGCAGCCGGGTCCCGCGGTCCATGTTGGTGAGGTTGGATTAACTTGAATCAGTCAGTGGATGCTGCTGTGAGCTAAGAGGTTCTCTGCACAGTAGCGGACCCCTTCTCTCCCTGTATGTAACCAAAGCTGCTTTTTTAACCTGTTAGCAATTTCTGTGGTTCATTTGGATTACTGCTGCAGCTGCCGCTGCTGCTGCGGTTCTGTTCTGCTCTGCTACAGGGCATTGAACTCTGGACCTTCACACATACTGGGCTACATTCCCAGGTGTTTATGGTATTTTAATTGTCATCCAGGATCTTGCTAAATTGTTCAGAGCTCAGACAAGACCCTACTGTCTAGGCCTCCCAGAGAGTTGAGGTTGCAGGCTTGCAGCCCCATGCTGGCTCCATGGCACACGTGTTCTGGCCTAGCCTAACTGGAGGAGACAACAGCCTGTTCACAGCGACTCCGCATACATAGTGCTTAAGGGAGGCATTCCTTCCAAGAGGACCATCCAGAAGGGACAGAGGCTGCGGGAGGACAGAGAGAGGGCTTCTTATGACAGCCTTTTCTAATGTGCTTCTGTCTATTTAAAATAGAAGCAAGATGATGGCCTGGAAATGTACCTAGGAAGTAAATTTTCTACCCTCCTCCATAGAGATTGTGCCCACTCTCATGGAGAAAACGTCCCCTAGGAGAGGACGGTCGCTCTCGGGACCTCTAGCACTCACCCAGGCACTCTCACAGAACCCACGGCTGACCTTCCATGTCTTCAGCGTCCTCCAAGACAGTGTGCCTGTCTCGGCCAGGCTGCGAGGCAGGACATGCGCATGGGTGTGTCTCTCTGTCTCCCTGAGCGCTTAGCTTCCGGGCCATCTCCCAGCCTTCTGCAGCCCTTCACGTCCTGGCCTTTGTGGAAGACGCCAAGCTGGCCTCCAGGCTGTCCTCACTGAGCCTCCTTCTCTGAGTCTCTGCAAACATTTTAGACAAGTGACAGTGTGTCCCTCTCAGGGTTCCCCTTGTGGACATGGGGCACCTCTTTGTCACATGACTAATGACAGCAAACCAACCCTGAGGCAGAAGAGCTGTCACCAGAGTCTCCCTTGGCCCCGTTAGCCTTTCACACTACAACTGATGAGCCATCCAGGAAGCACTACCTGGGTCCCTGGAGGCTCGGTCCCAGCCAGCCTCCGCTCAAGCGTTCCCATACCCACTGATGACTTTATTGCTAGTATGATGGGAAAACGGGGCTCCTCTCCCCCTCAGTCCAATTTGGAAGAGACAGCATTGTTGTGCTGTGAGGAGGCCTGGATCCTTTGAATCTGTGCTGGTGCCAGGGTAGATTCAACGCCTCATGTGTCACCCCTGGGGTGATTCCTCCTAATGTGCCCAGAGTCTGAGAGTGAGAAGAGCGGCGCCTTCCACCAAAGGGGGACCACTGGATCCCGAGAGCGCGTTTGAGCTCCTCAGGGGGGCTGAGGGGGCCTTTCCAGTTCTTCAGAGTAAAATCCTACTGGCCCTCACGGGGTTTCTGATGATCTATGTGTTTCTTTAGTTTTGGGGTGCTGGTGACGGAAGCCAGGGCCTTGGGCATAGTAGGCAAGCGTTCCGCTGCCCACTTATTTTATTTTATTTTCTCGTTCAAGTGCTGGTGACTTGCCTCTTGTGTTATCTTGAGTCTATTCTGTTCATGTTTTTAAATGACATGTTTTTAATGGACTTGGTACAGGTTCTCATTGCGCAGCTCAGACTCATGGTGATCCTCCTGTTTTTAGCCTCCCCAGTGCTGGGAATACAGGTGTGTGCCACCATGCCCGTCTGTGTGGCCAGCTTAGCCTATCCAGGGGCAGGGCCAGCATGCATGTAATGCTAGGGATCGAACCCTGCCCCTGTGCTTGCCTAAGCAGGCGTTTAGTCCCCTAAGCTATCTTGCAGGTCCTGAAGGACCGTGTTTATCAAAATCTTTTCTTGCTGCTTTGTGGTTAGAATCTCAGAGCAGAAGCGCCTCATGCTCAGTATGGGGCCCACTGGGGCAGATCTTGGCAGCTCCATGCGGACTCCCTCCTGGACCTCCATAACGTCGAATGCATTCCACGCTTTCCCAGTGGCCCCTTGCTTTGCAGATAGCAACACCAGAACACCTCCAGCCAAAAGGGTCTGCCATCTGCAAGTGTCTCAGAGTGGAAGTGAATAAATCCAATAAAAGTAGGAAAACTTCGTGGGCACGGCGATACACGCCTATGATCCCAGCACTCTGGGTGACCGAGGCAGGTAGATCATAAGTTCAAGCCCAGGGCAGGCAAATTGGTGACTCAGTGAGACCCTGTCCCAAAATTTAAAAATTTAAAGTTTAAAAATATACCTCAGCGCTAAGACCTCGGGTTCATTTCCAAGTAGCACCCCCCAAAAAAATCAAATTTCCCCAGAGGCTGGCAGACTTCGTCTTTGTCTATGTTATCCTTAATTTTTCCCAGTCAAGATCTGTGGCATGGAAGGTGATAGTGTATCTTCACAGACAGCCACATAAAGGACAGCACAGCCAGACAGCAAGGCCCAAGCCTGCACTTAGCACCAGAACTCAGCAGCTTCGTTCACTCAGGAGCCTCACAGTTCAAGCCACCAGGGCTGCAGAGGGACCAGAGCACACGGGCTATGGGCCAGGGGAGCTGGAGCCAGATCCGGAAGGGATCCTCCCACATCGCCATCCGGGGAGTACAGACCTCGGACAGCAAGCTTGGGGCCCAGCAGCCTGCACCATGCAGACTCTGAGAATCAAAGCTGGACAAGACAAGGAAAATAAAGATGAAACAGAGTCAGGCCAAGGACAAGGTGAGGCTGGGGAAGAGAGCCGGGGCACCTGGAGAAACAAACCCCTGTGCTTCCACACCCACGGGAAGCAGAGAAGAGGGAGCTCTTCGAGGTCCAAGACTGAGTCACACCTTCTGCAAGTGTAGACCATCCACTCACATAGTGTCAAGTAATGGGGGAGTCCAAGGTCAAACCCCACATGAAATTAGCATAAGAAAAACACAGTAAAGAAAGATTATCATCCCAAATGCCAACTCATAAACAGATTTTTACTAAAACCTATTTTGTCAAAAAAAAAAAAAGCTAATTTACATTAAGGAAATTATAGATGACACATAAGGGCAGCATCGGCCTGCATTAGAAGGACTCAGAAATGAAGAGACAAAATTTAAGAAATTTTACAAATAAGGGAAAATGTTTTGAGAAACTAAATTATAAAGGTTAAAGACAACAAACAATGCTTTTAAGAGAAATTTTAAAAAATGACTTTTTTTTTTCTTTTATTCCTTTTTTTTTGTCACCCTTAGGACCTACTTAGTTTAATTTTTTTTTTCTTTTCTTTTTTTTTGTTTTGTTTTGTTTTGCAGAACTAGGGCCTGAACTCAGGCCCTTGCTCTTGCCAGGCAAGTGCTCACTGTACTGAGCTATCTCCCCAGCTGAAAGATGTTTTTGAGGTAAAACTAGAAATGAAGAAGCAGTAAAAGGTCTGAGACAACATGTGAAATGTTGAGGAGAGCCCATGGACAGCCCATCATCCACGACCTTGAAGAACACCAAGGCGGAGGCACAGAGCCAGCAGAAGAGCCAGAGCTCATGAGGGTTTCTGTAAAGAGGCCCTAAGGCCACGTAGAGAAATACAACACCTGAACGTGCTGCCTCGGGTCTGCCAGCGCATGACGGGTGCTAACAAAAGTGTCTCTGCACATCTGTGCAGCAAGACTGCATGACCCAGAAAAGAAGGACAAGCAGGCTGTCCATTATCAGACCTCTCCACGCCAACACCTCATACTGGAGCCTGACGGAGAGACATCTTCTCAGTATCTAAGGAGACTACATAGGACCCAGGGATGTTTGCTCCCAGCCAAGTTTATCTGCAGCAGTGAACAACTCGAGTTCACATGGCGGATGATTTCTGAATTCTTTTTCTAGGAACCCAACCCGAAGGAGCTACAGGCGGTCAGAATGAGCAGAGAAGCCTTGGCACACACTGGTGGCTCGTTTCAGTGCCTGCTGTCAGGTGCACGACGGTGCCAGGGTGGCTCGGGAGAGAGCTTCAGGGCAGCCAGCGTGGCCGCTAGGGAGCAGCCACAGGAATGGGAGGAAGACCCAGGGTCCACAGAGCTTCCTGCTGCTCCTCCAGCCCACTTGTTAGTGGGGACAGACAGGATGCAACACCATCTCTGCCAGCCAGGCCCCCCAGACTTCGCAGCCTGACATTTCCAGCAGGCCAGGAAGCTCTTTCCAGATTGGCCACGTTGGTCCCTGCTGGAGACACAGAATGGATTTTGAGTCTTGTAAATTGCACTCCCGCCCTGGCTGGAGCACCGCCTCCTCCCACCCAGTCTCACCTGCCTCCCTGCATCGGTCCCAGGAGACGCCGGGAGCACAGCCCAAGTGATGGCGCCACACTTGGAGTTACTGGGCTCCACCTCCGCCTCTGCATCCTCACCTGCCCTGAGAATGGACGACTGAGGAAGTCACAGTCCCACCCTGGAAGCTGCGATGTCCGCATGTGTGTGTGTGTGGAAAGCTGGGAAGGGCAGAATTCACAGCTCAGGGCCCCGAGCCGCTGTGGCAGTGTCCTCTGTGCTGGGTCACCGAGACGCTTTCTTTCTGGAAGCTGGGGCCCCTGTGCCAGACATGCGCCACGGCCCCTGGGCTTTGTCCTGCTCTGTGTCATGGGCCCTCTTAGCGGGCAGTAACCACCTGAGGTCCCCACTGCACCGCAGGCCACGCAGGTCGCCGGCATCCGCAGTGGGCCTTGGAGGCCCCTTGGCCAAGGAGCAGGGTGCATCACGGACTGCCGCCTGCTCGCCCACGAAAGCAGGAGGCACGCGTGGCAGACCCTTCCTTAACACAGTCATGAGTAGCGTAGGAGGTTGGCTACAATCGTGTATCAGATAGCTGTCATTTCCCGTTACTTTTTTATCTGAGCTCTAATGTTCTCCTTTTTTCCCTGAGTCAGTGTGGTAACCATAATAAGTATAACCACTGAGATGGCTTCAGCTATGGAAAGTTACCGGTCCACAGTTCTGGAGCAAAAGTCCGAGACCGAGATGTGGGCAGGCTGGATTCCTTCTGGGGCTGGGGGAACCTCTTCCGGGTCCTGCTGCTCCTGCTGGCAGCTTGGTCTTGGGGGTTTGTTGGCCGCGAGGGGCAGGGCCGCATCTGGGCCCCATCATTGCATAGTGCTCCGCCCCTTCATTCTGCTGACCAGACTTCCTCTTTGCAGAGAGGCACCCCTCCTGTTCTTATGGCCTCCCCTCAGCTAAGCTTACCTGCCAACCCTGTTCCCAGGGATGGTCACTGGCTGAGATGCTGTGTAGCACGGGGACACAGTCCCACCCTCCCACGTCCCCTGTTTCTTTTCCTTCCATCCTTCTATGTGTCCTGGGCCTCTTCCCTGCTCTCTGGCTCAGTACCTCTCCTGCTATTTTCTGTCTCCCTCCTACAGGAGTTCTGACGTCCCAGAACTTCCTGCTCACTGGATGGGGAGAGGAGAGGGGACCCTGGCTCATGCTCTGGGCAATCGCAAACGTAATCACTGCCTTCCAGAGCGGGGCTCGCTGCCTGGCAAGCAGCCCAGGCTCGGTGGACATCTCCCTCCACCAGGCCCAGTACCACTAATTCTACTTAATACAATGTGTATAAATAAAATATGTTAGATCTTGGAATATATGGCACGTTTGGATATTAATATGGGTTTGTACAAGCAGGAAAATTGAGGTCACTTTCCTATCCCCTCTAGTGTCATGTTTACTGGCAGTAAGTGCCCAATTTAACGGTTGCCATAGGATCTCATTCTATCCTGGCGGAAGCTCAATTAACTGCTCTCCTGTTTATTACCTGCTCATTAAAAAGCAGGGTACCCAGAGCCATAACGGAAGCTCTCATTATAACTTGCCCCCGGACCAGCACCCCTGTCCTTGCCAAGGCCTTCATACTTTTTCCCTGTAGGGAACTTGGGGGGCTGCCACCTCCCACAAAATAGGGGCCAGGATCCCAGTGCTAACGCCCACTGTCTCAGCGTGGGAAGACACTTGCAGGCTCCGGGTGACCTCCACCTCTCACTACACAAGCACCCGTGTCCTTCACCTACTGTGGGTGACACCGATATCCGAAGCTCAGCCACGTCAGAGCAGAAAACAAGGTTGAGGTGCTGGGGCTCCCTCGGGGAGCGTTTTCACTCCGGACTCAGATACAAACCCCGAGAATCCAATGAACACATAAAGGTCCATCCTCGTGACAAATGTGGACAGTCACACTCATTTTCCTGGTGACCTTATCTAAATTAGTTAGAAAATAACACTGGAGATTTATGGCTAGCTACAATTAATCCCTTTGATATCTTCTAATTAAACCTGTACAGATTTATTTCTGTATTATTCCTCCAGTAACCCTTTGAAAATGATAAAAATGTAAATGAAGACGCCCCTCAAAAGAGAGGTTTCTACTTATCCCCAATTAGACTCATACCTTTTCCTTCAAAGGTCTGCGTTTTAGATTCAGGGCTTTGCTGCTCAAACGTGAATTCTACACAGGTCTCAGGTAATTTATTTTGGACGTGTGTGCCAACTTGTATATGATCTCCTAGCATACGGATCGAGCAGATCCTCTACAATATTTTAACTTTATTTATATGTCCCACGTTTTGAAACTCTCTCATTTTATGTCACCCAATATGCAAACGTTATCTTTTTTAAAAGATAGGCTCATCTGCTAGTCGGCCTGGCTCCCAGGTGCTCTAGCGAGTGCAGCTGTACTCTCCGCCTGGGTTTTCTTCAGTCCTTTTCCTGAGGAAAGCTGTGCTCTCCTAGTGACGCTCCACACCCCAGCTCCCGTCGCCCAGAAGCGTGCGCCCTGTGCCCTGTGGTAGTCTGCCGCTGGGGCCAGCACTACTGACCCTGGCCTTCCTTCCTCCCCAGGTGAGTACAGCTACCTGGGAACCACGCTGCGCCAGCTGGCCGTAGAGCCCATGCCCTCGCTCCTGGACGTGAGACAGCTCATCACCCTCTACGGGATCTTGCCGCTAGGTGAGCCCGCCTTGTCCGCAAGCAGGGGTGGCTCTGCCTGTGTCCTCCACAGCGGGCTTCTGTCTGTGGCCTATGCAGCCTGACTTTCCCGACTGAGAATTCCGAGCCAACCTGGCTTGCCTTGGGTCCTGGTATCCAGCACAGAGAGGGATGAGTGGAGAGGCATCTGGGCCACCTCTGAGCCTGGGCTGAGGACCTATGCTCAGCGGGGTGAGCATGGCCCAGGCCAGTCACCACCGAAGGAGGCCAGGGTGCCACCAGCCTCTTCCCTGCTGGCCACTGGGCCTGGGCCCAGGTCTCTGCCCTCGCCAGGAGGCTCCGCCAGTCTTCCCTGTGGTCCGCCATCATTCCTGATGCTCTCATGGCTTGGCCCGAGCCTTGCACCGTGACCAAGGACATGGAAAACGTAGCTGTCCACCCTGTGTGCCAGGGACTCTCCATCCTAAGGCTTTAGGCTCTGTGTGACCAGAACCACCGTGGCCACTGAGATGCAGAAGTAGCTTCTTGAGCCAGGCAGGACACACCTGTAATCCCAGCACTGTGGGGCTGAGGCATGAGGGTGAAAAGATAGAGCCCCACTGAGCAAATTAGTAATGTAGCAAGAACTTGGCTCAGAATAAATCGAGAGAGGGGCCGTGGAGGTGGCTCAGTGCTGTGGCCCTCGGGACACTCACGTCCATGGTCCCCTTCCCCGCCAGAGCTGGACAGGTGGACACTGTCCCTGCCCTTACGCAATGGTAAGTATCTCCGAGATGGTGAGGAATGGGAAGAGGCCAGACTGGACTCAGCACCCGGCCGTGGCCCCTCCAACTCTGGGGCCCTCTCAAAGTCAAAGAGGAAGGACACCAGGAGCCAGCCACGTTCCCGTCTCTCAGGGAGAACTGCAGGAAGAGTGCAAACACCACCTACCCGTAGGCCCTGCCCCCAAGACCCTCCTGCCCACCAATGGCCTCCCCGGGTCAGCCGGACACCAGGTGCAGTGCCCAGCCACCCTCCCTCCTGTCCGACACACCTTCTGGTCTCCTGCTGCTGGACCTGCCCAGGCTCCATCCTTGACCTCGCTCTCCTCTGACTGTCTCTCCCAGCCCTGATCAGCACCAACACGCATGGCAAAGCTGCAACCCCAGCCATTGTCCAGGTGCCCAGAGAGCTGGCTCCAGCCTCCCTCCACCCCTTCTGCCTGTCCTCCACCATTCACAGCCAGAGTTACCAGCACCACTTGTGCACCAGCGGAAGGCCCCTGCAAGCCAGTGTGGCTGCAACCGCTCCCCTCAGCTTCCTCGTGCCTCCCTCTGTCCCATTCTTTGAGGCCAGCACAGGTGCCCCCCACTGGACTTAGGTTCTACTGGAGATCATGTGGCTTGTGGACCAATCACCGTCAGTCTCCTATAGCAGAGTCCCGGCTCCCCCTCTGGCTGCAAACTCTTGGTGGAAAATATCAATTTTTTCATATCTGTGTGCAAGTGCGCACACACACACACACACACACACACACACACACACAGCCTCAAGTCAGGGCTACACACAAAGCACCAGGATCAGAGGAAAGGCAGGGCTCGGGCTTCCAAGCCAGGAGCCCACTGGGTACCCCAGGGCCCAGCAGGCCGGACATAGGTGCTCTGTCTCTGTCACCTGCTGGGTTGTGTCACATCTGGCCTTCAGGAGTGCCGACTTGGCCCAGCCCCCCATGCCCACCCCAAAGAAGAGTCCCTGGGCCACATCCCATCTGAGCCCCTCGGGGTGAATGCTTCCCGAGCAGGGGCACTGCTGGCAGCCACAGAACTGGCGGTGACGGGGCGGAGGTGAGGACCGACAGCAACAGACTCCGCAGGTCCGGCCTCGTGACCCTGGGCTCCTCACAGAGCCCCTGGGCTGACACCACCCATGTTGTCCGTTCCATACGCCAAATACAGAACAAAACGCTCATGCACTGTGGCCAGGCCCTGGGGACCATGGCACAGAGGGAAGGGCTGAGGGAAGCAGAGACGGGCCGGCATTGCTGAGCAAGTCACAGGCCAGAGGTTCTCTCTCCTGCTTCCTGACGCCTCCGCCTCCTCTGACGGTGCTGTGGTCCTGGCCCACCACAAATAAAGCATGCTGACTTGACTCCATTCTGAAAGAACTTCTTCAAAGCTATTTTCCAAGTTTATGTGGGGAACAATGTATAATTGTAAAGCTTTAATGTTGAAGTATCAAGTACCATAGTATCTCTGTTCATGGACGCTTCTGTTTGCAAACAGTTTGGTTCACAACAGAAGCTTTCTCCAGGGCCTTGCAACTGTTTGCAAGCTCCGCATCTGTGAGGAGCTCAGCTGCGGCCACCTTGCCCACACAGACGTGAGCGTGGCCGTCTTCCCTAGAATCGGGGAACAAATGACATTCATGAACCAAGGTACCACTGTGGATTTCCTGTATCTGTTCAGTTGCACAAGAGAGAGAAGAAAAGAATGCCAACAAGTGCGCTGGCATTTTCACAGCTGGTCATGGCCCATAAGGTGAACAAAAGCAAGCTGACCTAACCATTGCCGGTGCCCAATAAGAGCCCCCCCCCCGTGTCCTCGGAGGCAGAGGCTCAGGCCAGGGCGATGTAGCATGTCTCAGCGTGTCTCTCACAGTGACTCACCTTCTTGCCAAGAGCCCGACCACTGCTGCAGCGCCAGTCCAGGAGGCAGAGCATGGGATGGAAGTTCGGGCTGGTTCTCTGCCAGGACTGAGGTCTTCCTTTATCTCACGAGCACCACGGCATGCTAAGAAAGAGGGTCCCCAGCCGCTCGTCACTAGTGTGTCTGCATGGCTTTCTGACGATTTCATAGGATTTAATGTTGCTCTTAGGGGGAAAAAAAAAGGCAGCAATAGGTAGTTATCACAGGGATGCTCTTTAAAATTATGGCTTGGGGAAGTGCAAAGAAAGGTGGAGGAGAGAAGAAGGTATTGGGGAACCTCAGGGGCCCGCAAGCTCCACCACAATCCCTGAGCTACAAGTCAGAGGTACCATGGAGCCTACAGGGGTGCAAGGTGCGCTGTGCTGGGCATGCTCTCCGCGCCTTCCCGGTGGCCACGCCGGGGCGGCGTGCCGCGCTCCTGGCCTGTGGGGTTCCAGCGTGAGTCGGGCAGGCTTTCCCCGCGGGTGCCAGAGGCCTGCCTTCGCCTTTCTCAGGCTCTGCAACAGTGCACGAGAAAGCCCCGCTGGTGAAATCGCTGCTGTTGGCCGGGCCGTCTGGCGTAGGGAAGAAGATGCTGGTGCATGCCATCTGCACCGAGACGGGAGCCAACCTCTTCAACCTGTCCTCGGCCAACATCGCCGGGAAGTACCCCGGCAAGAGCGGGCTCCAGATGATGCTGCATGTCGTCTTCAAGGTACCCGTCTCTCGGTTTCCCGTCCTCCCCCTCCTTCACGTTACCATTTGCCGATTCCTGCCAATACCTTCCTAAGCCAAGAAGGGTGTCGCTGGAACTCGCCCCTGCGTGCTCATCCCGTCTGCCTGGGCATTCATTCTGCAATGAGAAACAGCCTCTTTTTTCGCGTAAACAACCTGCTCTGCCACCCACCCCTGCCCCGACTCCCTGGCCACAGGAATCCTTGTGCATCCTGTTGAAAAGTAGATCCACGGTTTCTCTCTGCAACTGCTCTTGCTGTAACGGCTGGCATCAGGTATTTGCGGTTTTGATATTTTTTCTCACTGGTGCAAAGTACAGCGCCTAAGCCTTGGGCATCATGGTCAGGAGGCAGGCAGCCGAGCAGGCACAGTGGAGCGAGTACCCAAGGTCCTCTGGGGTCTGCTGTCTCAGGGCTCTGCGACACAGCTCACAGGTGCGCTACCTGGATAGGAATGCTTGCAGCTCCCGCGCTGGTGAAACATACAAAACAGGTGGCCGTGGTGGGAGGGCTCTGGTGGCACACACGGTCCTCTCACTGCTGCACCTGGGACAGCTCCGCTCCCCTCTGCCCCCTGGGTTATCAAGAAGAAATGGAGTCCACGGGGAAAGGCGCCAGCCCACCGCCACTCGGCTGTACTTTCCCGCAGGCTCGGTCCTCGCGTGACTTCGCTGTGCGAACCCCTGCTGCTGTTGTCTGCCTACCTCGGGTGGCATTGGTGGAGGTGCGAGCTCAAGCCCTTTGCCTACGCTGCATGTGAGCTGTTTCGGACACACATGTTGCAAGCGTGTCCTCATGTTCTGTGACTTGCTTCATTTTCTTACGGACTTGCCTTCAGCAATTGCCCAGTCAGTTACCGACAGTGCCAACAGCTCCAGCCGCATGCATGTCTGCGTTCTGCTACAGGGCGTCAGCTTCCCTGCATCCACTGTGAGGGTGCTGCCTTCCTGGTCATTTTGTCGTTGCAAAATGTCACTTGTTGGTCTCTGGAAATAATCCTTGTCTTGACAGCATCGTAGCCACACTGGCTTTCTGTGAGCTTCCTGCTCAGTTGACGTTAGATGCTGCTGTCCGCCTATTTCTGCTGCCATCTTGCTCTTTGTCATCCTCTGGCTTCCCTTTTCTGTTTCACTTTTCCTGCCTTCTTTGAGTTCGGCTTTCTTAGTACTTCGTGTAAACATATCCTTTGCCCTTCTAGCAATACTTCTGGCTTTACCTCTCTGTGGTTGTTCTATGCATCGTGAGTCATTCTTGAGAGTTCTGCAGTCAGTGCTATACCATGTTACGTGGAGTGCGAGAAGCTGGCAGCAGTATAACACACTCACAAGCCCCGTCCTTCAAGTTTTCATTGTCTCACATTTTCTACCTAGCAGGGCCAGCCGTGCCGCAGCAGGGCATCCGCTTTCGCGTGCCCCTGGGCGCGGCCCATCGGATGTCCTGGTCAACACTCCCAGCCAACACGCTTCTCCGGCCAGCGTCTTCTCCTTTCAAGGACTTGGTTTAAAATTTCCTTCCCTGCAATTTTGACGGCAGCAAATTCCCTTACGTTCAACTCACTTCTCTCAGATTATCAACTCACTCCCTCTACTTTTTAAGGATATTTTTGCTAGTATCGAATTCAGGCTTGGTGTGATACATGCTGCGCCATTCCGCTGTCCCCCAGCTGCCTTTCCTGCCTGCCTGCCTTTCTTTTTACAATAATTAATACGACTTCCTTTATTTCTGATGCAATGCGTCCAGAGGTCTCACTTATCGCCTACACGTAGTACATTGTTATTCTCTGAATACTTCTAAGATTTTCTCTTTATTTCGCTTTTCACCAGTTCAACTGCAATGTGCTTGGGCATTTTTGCCTGCAATTTGTTGTACTCTCCCTGCTTGTGTCTGGCTCTATGCATTGAGCCTAAAAATATTTCATTTTTAAAACCAAATTTAGGGCAATGGGGCCATTATTTCCCACCAGAAAAATCTCTCACCCTGTGCTCTTTCTCCAACATCCAGTTATACGTAGCACCTGACTGACGACTGGCCCACAAGTCACAGGGCATCTATTATCTCCAGCTGCCACTTTGAATAATTTCCATTAACCTGTGTTTAAATCGGCCTACTCTTTCTTCTACCATTTCCACTCTGTCAGTAAACTCTTCCTGTGCATTCTTTATTTCTACTCTTTTACTTTCCAGTTCTAGATGTTGCCTTCTTGTTAGGACTGGTTTCCATTTCTCTGCATCAGTGCTCCATAGGCTCATTCACTAGGACCGCCTTTGACTTTAGGTCTCTGACCCTGAAGGTGTGCCACGGTCCTTCTCGGATTGTCCACCAGGGCACGTCACAGAGTTCACTGTTTGCCTGGCCTTGCCTGGGTATTGTCATGCCTTGCCGCTTCCTAGATCACAACTGAACCTAAATGTGTGTTAGATGTTGTACAGAAGCTTCGAAGCAAACAGGGCCTTGTTCCAGCAGGCAGCGAAACTGCTGGCTTCGGAGGTCCCATCTCCCACATCATCTGCTTTGACTTTGACCTTGTCTGGGCAGCCACCTTCATCCTGGGATGCGGGCTTCCCGTGGAGGTTGCCCTGGAGACCCGGCTCACTGAGCGCCTCTGACTTGGTCGTGGCTGAAGGCTGGGCTTCGTCATCTCTGCTTTCCCACTGCTGCTCTCCTCTGAGGTGGTGGGGTTCCCGCTCTGTGCACATGTGGTGGAGGTCCGCTGAGGGTTTAGAGGTGAGCCGGACTTGGAAGGCCCCAAGCCCTTTGCACTCAGAGCTTCACAGGAAAAGTCAAAGAGACCCATCCTCTTGCCAAAAAAGAACATCCGAATGTGTTCCTCCGGAGCATGAGGTTTCGTTAACGTTTAACACTGCCCAGTCAAGACAGAAGCCCACAGCAAGCAGCCAAGTCTGCCAGACCACTGCACACTCCGCAGTGTCCTAACACACAGGACTCTCACAGTGACCTTGTGAAGCACGTGCCATCATGGTCAGAGGCGCAGAGCACTTCCTAGGTGCAGTGCTGCTGTGTGGTCCACACAGACACCTCCCGGGGCTCCGGTCTCAGAGCCTGTGCCTGGGCTGTGCTAGGCTCCCCACCTGGCTAGCCGCTGCTGGCCCAGGCCTAGGTGGGGCCAATGCCAGCCTCATGGCACCTTCGCCCTGGGAGGCAATTTGCCCATTGCTGAGGGCCTTTGTCTTGCTATCAGATGAGCTGTCTCAAGCACAAGTATCGAGAGCTGACATTATACGGGTCACAAAATGCTGAATGTCAAGTTATTAAAATATGGAACAACACGTTTGTGGTGCTGGGGATCCTCCGGTCAGACGCCTGACACAGCCCATCGCGCCTCGCCTTTATGGTGCATGTGCCTGAATAATAGCTGTCTACGCTTCAGAGAGGCGTTTGCTTTTCACGGACTGAAGAGAAACAGGGTGCTGTGCTGGCTCTGGGACATCAAGTGCCGGAAGCCGGAGCGTGCTGTCACTGTGCTACAGGAACCCAAGGACGCAGGCTGGGGAAGGGGGACAGCACAGCAGGGAGCTGGGGAATTTGCTGGAGAAGAAGGAGCACAGCAGGGCCGGCTGCTCATGGCCGTTGTGAGGAATACCCCAGTCTCCAGGTGAAAAGCATGGCCGCCCCGGGCTTCTGAGGGCACGCTGGTGGTGACCCAGGAAACACGCCGGCATGGAGTCCCTGACCTGCTCGCGGCCCCAGCGTCAGCTCGCTCCTGCTCCCCTCATCCTGTGGAGGGTTCCTTTATTTTACAGACAATAACCCAGCGAGACGGCAGGTGAGGAAAGAGCATTTCCTGGAAGAAACTCGTCTACTGTGTGAGTAAGCCACTGGCCTGCGTGTTGTCTGTGAAGCCAGCGCCGTGTGGCAGAGGAGGAAAGGGTCCCTGACAGCAAGGGACACGCTCATCTAACCCAGGAATACATAGGACAAAAATGACGGCTGTATAATCAGTGTGACGGGGACAAAAGGCGTCCCAGGGCAGACCCCTACCCATGATCACTGCGCCTGCGCCGGCCTCTTCTGGGTTGGGAGAGGGGTATGTGTCTTGTTTCCGTGGTTGTGGTCGTTTTGTTTGTTTGCCACGGTTCTGGCATCTGAGGCTGGGGGATGCTGAGCTGTAGGCCCAGCCCGTGGAGACAAGGTCTTGCCAAGGAGTGAGGGCTGATCTTGAACTTGGGGCCTTCTCATCTGACTCCTGGATTGTTATAGTAGGAAGTTGGGTGACAGGAGCCTAGAGGAAGTTGTAGACCTGCATCCAGGAGTGAGGCCCATGCCAGGAAGTGTGTTAAGCCTACTTTCACTCTGCATTGTGTCAACACTCTGATAGGACATGAATTAATGTCCCCACTTTGCAGAGAAGAAAACTGAGGCTCTGAGTGCCTCATTTGACCCAAAACACAAAAGAAACAGGGCTGGAATCTGAGTGGAGGCCAAGCCTGGCTCCAAAGCAATCATACCGGCCCCTGCTGGTCTCTGGGCAAGGGGTGCTCCCTGCCTTACCCTGCCCTGCCCCACCTGCCACTGGGGAGCTTCTGGGTCAAAGGCCAGCTGGAAACAAGCAGCTCTGAGGTCCTCTGGGTACCTGCTGTCCAGCAGGGTTCCAACTCCTCCTGATTCCTGCATCAATAAGAATGGCCCTGACCTGCAAGGCCCCCACAGGAAAGTGGGGGGACCAGGAGAGCCCTGTGCCTGAGCTCAGGGCAGCGCAGAGGCTCTGTTCTTGCTGGGGCCCTGGACCCTCTTTCTCCTCCTGCACAAGGACCTGACCACCCAGGGCCAGGATTCGAGAGAGCATCCAGGAGCACAGCGTTGAGGCATCCCGGCCACGGCCAAGGTCAGGCTGAGGGTGCTAGGGCAGTGGGTACCCCCTCCACTCAGGGAAATTCACCAAGGAGAAGGAAGAGCTGGCCCCTGACCCCAAGCAGAGCTCCAGGAGGAAAGAAGCAAGGGGACCACCCCTCTGCACACTCGGCTAGGAAGACCTAGCCTCCCCTCTCCTGGAAGATATCCTGGGTGCAGGGCGGTCGCGTGCAGGGCAGGGGTGTTGCTGCTGTCTGCTGGGTACGTTAGAACACAGCATGGCTGTAAATCGGGGCACACAGCAGCTCCGTGTGAGGCCAGGCTGGATGTAGGCAGGGGGACTGAGGGTGCAGAGAGACTGCCCACCCCGCCCTGAGCCTCTGCATACCCAGTTCCCTCGGTCCTCTCCTCTGCCTCAGTTTACCTTCCTTTCCACCTGCGGCCAGCCTAGTCAGGCTCCTGACTCTAGCACACCTCTGCACCTCCTCTCTTGTTGGTTATTTACGGTTTGTGAGTTAATCAGCTCAGCTGATCTCCAGCGCGGACTGGAAATAACACCCAAGAGCACATCTGAGGGGTTATAAGGAAACAGAAATTCTCAGAGTGAGCCGGGCGTGGTGGCGCACGCCTGTAATCCTAGCACTCAGGAGGCTGAGGCAGGAGGATCGGTGCAAGTTTGAGACCAGCCTGGGCTATAAAAGTGAGCTCTAGGTCAGCCTCAACTGCATAGCGAGACCCTGTCTCAAAAAAAAAAAAAAAAGAAATTTTCAGAGTGATTTTTTAAGTAGTGGAAAAATGAAAGAGAGGACTTCAGGTATTGAGGGCTAAGGCAGACTCCAGGGGCCACAGGACAGCAGTGTGGGCCCCCCAGAACCCACATCCAGTCCCATCCCACACCCCGGAGGCCGTGCAGGAGAGATGTCCCATCCGCCGAGTGTCCCCTGCCCCGAGCCCGGCTCGCTGTCATCCTCCATTGTGTCTAGGATGCAGGAATAAGTGCTGTACTCCAGCTTGGTACACCCAGGCCTGGTACCTGGAAAAACTGGAGCTGGTTTTTCCCTTCTGCTCCCTATCTGAGGCCCTAAAATTTCCAGGGAGTAGATCACTTGCTCGAAGCCAAACCATGAGGAGTTTCAAGTTTGCTAATGCCCCTTCGGGGTGCAAAGGATCAAAGCTAGAAAACCCACACGGATGGAAAGGCACGACGCAAAAACCACACCTATCTAGAAATTTGTCTAATTCCCTCACAGGCCCAGAAGACCAGCCCTTGGCAACATTCGATGGGACTGAGGGGCCCTCTGCTGGCAGTTCCAGGAACTGTCGCACAGGACTCCTGAGAAGTCCAATTATGAATTAATTACATTTAACTGCCCATGACCTCAAACTATCTGCGGGTAATTTAAGAGAAGCTTTTGCATAGCTAAATGAAAATTAAAAGAACAAAGGATGTCGTTTTTCATTAGCAAATTGGCAGAGGTTTTTATGGCTAACACTCGTGGTAGAGAGGTGCGGGAAGCCCTACTAGGCCCTCGCTCACCGCTGGAGAGGCGTTGCTCCACCCAGTGCAGGCAGGGGGATCCCCCAGGAGCACGACAATCCTTCCGCCAGCAGATTCCTCCCACGGGAGTGGTGCGCCACATGCTCAAATGCCCATCTAAGCGCCGTTAGATGTGGGGCCAGGAAGGAATCTTCTATTCGGGAGCAGGAAGTTAAAAACACGCCATGGCGCCTCAGGTTGGCATGAAGTTGTAGAGCAGGCTTCATGGGCAGCAGACAGAGGCACAGGAGGAGGGGCCCACTGCTGGCAGTGTGGCTAGGGCAAGGCTCAGGGGCCGGCCGGAGGGGCAGAGGCATTGCCCGTGCCAGGCCGTGCGTGCTGGAACTTTCACTGGTGAATGAGAACTGCTCCAGCACTCGCAGCAAGAAGAGGGCATCTCCCCGAGTGGCCTCTGGCTGGCGCAGCTGCCAGGCGCTACTGGACGCACCCCTTGCCCGGAGTGGGCCAGACCTGCCCCCAGGCCCATCTTTCCACCCCAGCCCTGAGCCCACCTAGATGCTTGAGAAGGGCCCTGCGCCCACCTCCCCAAGCTCGCTGTCCACCCACCCTTGGGAAAGCACTGCCCTGGCCTTCTGCCTAGTCCTGGCTTTTGTTCCTCTGTTTCTGCCAAGGCTGTCACCTTCACATCCTGGCCCTTGGTAGCACTGAATAGAGCCGCCCATTCCTCTGTCTTTGCCTGGCTTTCAGGGTGACGCCGTCTCCCATGGCCCAGGATTCTCCCTACCCCGTCCTCCACCCTTCTTCCTTCTTATTCTGCGCCCCAGCCCTGCTCCGCGGGCTCCCACCACCCCTCTGTCACTGCCTCTCCTGTACCCTTTGGTGCTCCCTCAGGCTCAAGGTGGCCTCAGCTGAGCTCAGCATTCCCGCCTCATCCAGCGCCCTTCTTGGACCACCGTCCTCCTCCAGGCACCCTGCTGCCGGCTCCTGCCACGTCTGGCCGACTCTGTCCTCGCTCCACCCCCTGCCCTCCCCAGCACCACCTGCTCAGCCCGTTGTGTCCCCATCAGAAGCTTCTGGCAGCTGTCGCCTGGGCATCACACCATCCCCAGATAGTGTCGGACCTCGCATGGTCACTGGACAGGCTTTTGTGTCACAGATGGGATCAGCCCTTCTGATTCAGATCTTCCCAGGTTCCCCAGGGCTTCTGAGATGCCACAGCATGGCCACAGCCTCCCTGGTCATTCCAGACGCCCCTGCGTGAGGGGCCCCATTCCCTCCCTCCTGTCTCCAGCATGCAGCTCATCCTGCCCCTGCCAGGACCTTCTGGAGACCTTGGAGGGCACGTGGCTGCGTCCTCTTGCCTTTGTTACCGTCCTTGTGGCTGAAACGAAATACGTGATGCCCCAAGTGGAAGGAGGAAAGAGCTCGTGAGCTCCCAGGGCACAGAGCTTTCCGTTTGCGGTTGGCCAGCAGGGTGGCCTGGCAGAGGAGGGGAGCAGCAGCAGACCTAGCGGCAGTGGAACACCCCGCCCCGCCCTGGATGCCCTCTAGCTCACCCAAGCTGCACACTCGGGGCGCCCACACGAGGGGGGTGGGGGGAACGGCGCCCTTGCCTACCCAGAAGCCTGCTAAACCAGTCAGCGGACTGAGTTCAGAATCAGGCGCCCTTGACCCCAGCACCACCCACTCCAGCCACCTCTGAGAAGCCCTCACACCCGCTCCGGTCTCCTGGCCACCCCTGGCCACACCTCCCTCACCATCACTGGTGGACTGCATGTGCCTGTGTGAGGAGCGGAGAACCAGAGAGCAGTGCTCTGGAGGACAAGAGGGCAAAAAGATGTCTGTGACCTCCCCGTCGGCAAGGAGAAGAGCGTGACATGGGTCCAGGTCGAGACGCCCTGGAGCAGGCATCTCATGCTCCACAGCACTAGTGCCGCAGTGCCCCGCTACCTGGCAGCACCGCCTGCGGGCCAGGCTGAGCCTGCTTCCCCGGTGCCCGGGTACGTGACCAGCCCTTGGGTTGCTCCGTCTCACCGACCTCACCAGTCAGAGGTGGCACGGGGCCCGTGAGGCTGGGTAGCAACGCCGTCCTGCGCTACTGTCACTGTCCGAGAGCTCTCTTGGGAAATGATGTGTTTCATTCAGCGATAGTTGGGCCCTGCCAAAGGGCTCCACCAGCCTGTGTGACCCCCGCCTCTGTGTCCCCGGAGCAGGTAAACAGCCTGGGAAAGGAATCCTTTCAGTCTGTGCTAAGAAATGCAGGAAGCGTGCAATTCCCCAGGGGAGGCCGAAGGATCGGGCAAGCTAAAGGAACAGGGACAACTTCCGCCTTCAATAGGATGCCACAGCCAGAAGTCCGCAGGGCCACGCCCAGGAGCCGGAAGTAGACCTGCGCACCTCGGGCCAGTGCCAAGCTCGCGGGTCTCCTGTGCTCCGCGTCCAGCTGCGTCACGCTCAGCTCAGAGCGAGGAGAAGGGCAGCGCCGACACACTCGCGGCTGTGACTCCCTTAAGTGGGACCAGGGACCCGAGGTGCACAAGCGGAGGCCGGGAAGCCAGCGCTTGCCACTGGATGCAAGGGAGAGGAGTGGACCTAAGTCGCGGCCGAAGGCGCAGCCTTGGTGGCCCCCCCCCCCCGCCTCGGTGGAAGCTGGGTAAGCGGGGACGGAAAGAGTGAAGACGTGTGCCTTTGATGCTCTACTCTGCCTTTCTCCGAAGAAGCTGAAGCCTTTTACATATCGCGTGCTGCTTCGACCTTAGGCCAGAGCAGCTCTTAGCAAGCAGGCTCCAAGGAGCCCGCTTCAGCAAGCGCCCAGCGACGGCAGCAGGCACCATGTTGGAAGGAAGGTGGGTGCTGAGCGGCAGTGGAGGAGCCCGTGGGGCTGGAAGGTGCCAGAAGGCAGAGCAGAGCACCTCTGGGATCGGAGGTGGGGAAGCCAGGGTGACACCCACGCCTGTGAGGTGGACGGCCAGAGACGGAACCGGCGGAAGGCAGGACTCTGAATGAGAAGGGGGACTCGTTTACAGCCTGTGTGGAATCCAGAAGCTTCTAGAAGGCAGGCACTATACTGGCAAGCAGCCCTTCCTGGTGGGTCCTCATTAGCACAGAAGCTAACGGAAGTCCCTGGGGTTCCCGAGAGGAGCCCCAGGTGGAGTTGAGCTGCTGGACAGCAAAGCAGGGACGCCGGATGTGAGGCAAACCAGGCATCCAAGCGGGCGCACTGAGGCCTCAGATTCTGGCCTGGGCTCCGCTTTAGCCCAGAGAGGGAGCATAAATGCTGCGGAGGCGGGACAGCAGCCCTTTGCTCCGTGCTGCCAGGGCTGGTCCCCGCAACAGCCTGTACAGGAGCATCCTCGTGTGGGGGTCCTGCCTGCCCCTGCCCCGCACCCCACACACAGTGGTCTGCTTCCTGTGAATTCCGAGCGTAAGCTGTGGCCAGCACCACCCAGAAGCACCGGAACTGGGATCCCAGGAGGGGCTGTGCTGCGGCCCGCGGGCAGCGCCCATGTCCGTGCCTCCTCCCGTCCTCCGTGCTGTCATGGGCAGCCCAGTGCCTACACATAGTCCCCGCAGATGGGCTCAGGTGGCGGCCAGGTGCGCGCCCCTCCTGTCGCCTCTCTGGCCCGAGATAGTAACTGCAGCTCGAGGTCTGCGGCCCAAGTCTCCTCGCCATCTGCACATCCCTGCCGGCCCTCTTTGGAGACCTCTGGCTAGGGCTCCACTTAACAAGTTGCTTTGACATAACAGAGCTGGTTTTATTAAATAACGGCTCATAGAGCAGGGAGGCAGGAAAGGGAGGCGCTCCTTCCTCTTCCAGCCTTCATCCGTCTCCCTTGATGAAAGTGGAGGCCGCTGATTCTTTGGAGATTGTGAGCCTCTGTGAGGCAGCGTTACCTCCCCCTGGGACACTGCACAGGGCACCCAGGAGGCAGCACTGGGGAGTGCTGGCTGCAACCCTTGCTTGGGTGTGAGAGCAGACTCAGCATGCAGTCGGGCACTGAGGCTTTGGTCCCGTGGCTCAGCGCCACAGTCTGACGGCACTGGGGGCGGGTGCTCTTCTGGTGTAGCCATCTTCAAAGCATCAGCTACTCAGACTCTGATGCCAAAATCTAACCCACGGTAGTCAGGCCACTGTGCAAGCTACCCAGACTCAGCAGGCGCAAGAGAGGACAGGCAGGGCCGTGGTCTGGGAGGGAGGAGCAACAGCCCACGAAGGAGGAGAGCGGGGCGCTTGGAATCAGCACACAGGCTTGGGGCTGAGCCCCGCTGTCTCACACAATGAAGGCCTGGGTTCGCTCTGAGACTTGGGCTCTTAGGCTGCCACTGTCTGTGGAGACAGGAGAGGAGACAATCCTGTGTGTGGCCGCCAGTCCAGCCTTCTGTCCCACTTCTGCCGCTCCACAGCCATGTGACCCTGGCTACCCTATGGTATCTTTGCCTCTCTGGTCCCCATCTGTAGGCGTGGTGACAGCCGTGGTACACGCTCCTCGGTGACTGAGTTATCGCATGTTCAGGAAAACCCAGGAAGGAGGCTGTGCGGGCACCTGCCAGCTCCACCACGCCACGCCTGTGCCCGCCCCAGCACACCTGTCCCGTCACTGGCTGCTGGTGTCCCCTGCGGGCACTGCCCACACTGCCTGGGGGCTGCGACTTAGACTCAAGGTTGTGAACTCTCAAACTTAAACCATGACGGCTCCCTGTGAAGCATGGCGAGCTCTGAGCTCGCTCCGAGTGTCCTGGGCTGGAGGGCACCGGGCCGAGGTTAGGCTACCCAAGGACCAGGTTCTGTCGCTGTCCACGCTGACCTGGAAGCGGCATGAGCTGTTTCCAGCACCGACTTGCTGCTTGGCACATAGTGCTGGAGAAAAAGACGCACCCGGGGTGCCCCTGGTGACTTCCCCACCACTCGCTGAACGGCTGCCTGGGTTTAAAGTCACACCCAGGGCCTTAACGATGTTTTAAGAGACATATAAACAGGAGTACACAGCGCTGCACTGGCTGCGGCTAAAGCCGCTCTCATCTGCGACAAGTTTGCACAAAGCACAAACTGTTGCAAAACTACCTGAACTTTGTGCTCGTGGGGGTGCTTTGGAGAGATTGATAGATGTGTGGTAATTATTCACGGACTGCGCGAAGGCCCGTCCCAGCTCTGGTGCAAAGCCCTGCTTGTCCTGGAGGGGCTCAGAGCCTTCCCCGGGCAGCCTTGGCCACAAAAGCACAACCAGACACATGGCTTGGTGGGGCCCTTGTGCTGGGTGGCACACTTGAATACACCTGGGGGTGGCAAGCAGGCTGCGATGAAACCTCGTGGCCCAGGTCCCATTCCTCTGCAGCAGACGGGCTCGTGGTCCTAGAGCAGATCGTGCATGCCACAAGACAGGCCCCAGGGGTGCAGGGAGCCACAAGTGGAGGAATCAGTGGCGCAGGGGGGGAACCTCGAAGCCCCGCCGTCCTCACGTCCCACTCACGTGGCACCCCAGCTGTGCTCTCTCCTGGGCAGGTGGCTCGGCAGCTTCAGCCATCCGTGGTGTGGATCGAAGACACAGAGAAAACCTTCTACAAAAAAGTGCCCAACGCCGAAAAGCCGGTGAGCACGCCTCCCTCGCCTCTCCCTTGGCCATTCGTTCCTCCTGGCGAGCCCCTGAACACAGCAGCTCCAATGATTTTCAGCAAGTCTTGTCTTTACAATGCAAAAAAGGAGACATGGGGCTCTTAAGTCTCCTACAGTGTGGTCTCTGTCTGTCTCTGTCCTCTCTGTCTCTTCTCTCCCTGTCTCTCTCTCTGTCTCTACCTGTCTCTCTCTGTCTCTCTCTCTCTCTTTGAAAGGATCAGGGATCTGATCTTAGGCATAATTTAGAAGAAAATGAAAGAACACAGGGAAGAAAAGGGGAGGGAAGGTGTCTTCGCCCCAAACCTACAATTCAGAAAGAAGGAACGGCTGGGCGGCTGGGCGGCTGGGCGAGCTGGCCCCACCAAGGCAGGCACCACAGCAGAGTTATTATTAGGCTTTCCTATTGTTCATAGTAATACATAGCGAAAGAGCTGGCCTTTAGGGACAAAGAGCGTCAACAGAATTGCTAAGCACAGCTTGGGGGGGCAGGGAGCCCCTTCAGCTGCTTCCTTCCTCCTTTTCTCTCCGTTCAATGGCCCCTTCCCCAGCACCCCACACATGCAAATCACCAGCAATTTCTCACAAGTTAAAAAAAAATCGCGGATGCACACGATTGTTATTCCACATCAATTTGGACCAAAGCAAATAGTGGTTAACGGAATTCCTGATTAAGTTCATAAGGATTTTAATCACTTTTGATCTTTATGTATTATACATCATCTCTGGCAGGTAGAGATGATTCGGAGGGAGAGTGAAAGCTCATGCTTTTCTTCTCCAAATGAGCCTTGATTGCTCTGTCATTTCAGAGACTCTTAGGAGAGCTCATTTATGATTTAATTTGGAGTCTGGCGCTGAGCTCCCTCTGCTGGCCAAGCCTCCACACTGAGGCAGGAGGGATGGGAGCCAGATCCCGAGTCTGGGGTGGCGAGGCCACACAGGTGCAGCCCTCGCCAGGTGGCTTGCTGGTGAGCAGCAACACGGGCAGTGAGGCGGTGCCGACCGCACCACAGCCCGGCCCCCCTGGCTCAGCTCTGTCCTGATGCGTTTCTCTCCGGTGCCCACACTTGCAGCCCCCTTTAGCTTGTTCCCGATCCACATCAGGGCCTTCCAGGGCCCAGCTCTCTCTGTGGCCAAAGGGGAAGTTTACTCAGCTCAGCCCTGCATGAAGGACCCACCCACGGCTATGCTGAGGTCATCTGCATGGAGCAATGCAAACCGCAGGCGCCACACGGGACGGAAGGTTCGCAGGCCCAAGCATCCCCAGGGCCACAGGCCTGAGCCATCGATGAGCGGACACTGCGAGAGGGGCCACATCCCACCAGCAGCCTGGCCAGCACAGGGGAGGAGAAGCTTTGACCTGGCTAGGCTGCTGGCGGCCCATCTGCCTCTATGTCTGGGATGAGGCAGTGAAGAGCAAGGCCACGGCCGAGCAGCCTGTAGCCACACTTTCTGCACCATCACTTCTCTGGCAGGACCGCTCCCTGATGCTGCCACGGTGCCTCCACGTGGGAATCGTGGGCCTTCTTGGCATGGCTGTGGCAGCCGTTTGGTGGCATTAAGTACAGAAAATCCAGCTGCCCTTGCTGCACAGATGCTGGGCCCTAGCTGGAAGGTGCCCACAGTGATACAGTTGTGAGGGGCTGGCAGTGAGGCGATCGAGGGTGCATCCCCAGCATGATGGGTGAGCGTGCGGTAGAGACAGCACTAAGCTGAAATAGTGGGGTCCGAGTGGACGGGAGCTGCTGATGGGGTAGCCACACCTCCTGTCCCCGTCCCTGATGACGGCTACACCTCGCTAACCACAGGCTGTCACACAAGAGGCCGCTCAGGACCAACAGTTGTCATCCAAATAGACTAACTCATTTTAAGTGTCCCTGGAAGGCACACAGGACATGCACGGAGCAATATCCTCTTCTGCTCAGAAGGGGTAGAGACCGCACCATTACTGTGGCAACGGGACTGCAGAGGGCAAGCTTGTTCTCTGTAGGTGTGCGGACCCTGGTGGAATCCCGGCCCAGCCTCCTGGGGCCCTGCAATCCATGCTCCAGCAGTCTTCGGGCAGCTTATCTGTGTACCCCACACATCCCTGTTCATCCCCACCAAGCTCCTTAAAAGAGTTCTCCGTCACCCACCACCATCACAAGCCACCACCATCAGCCTGCTGCCGTCCCCACAGCATAGGATTTGCTCCCATAAAGCCCCTTGACACAAGAGAGGTGTAAGACCTCGCTGAATAGCACAAAAGCACTGTGGAGAAGTTTTAAAGAAGACCGAAGTAAGTGGGAGGACATTGCATGTTTGTGGGTTGCAAACAGCGTCGTTAAGATCACAGCCGTCCCCAGAGTGACCCACAGATGTAGTGCCGCAGTGCAGCTCTTGTTACAATTCCAGCTGGCTTATTTGCAGAAATGAATACGCTGATCATAAAGTACGTATGGAAGGTCAAGGGCGCCAGGCAAAACAGCCACAAAGTAAAAGTTGGGAAGGTCATTTCCCGTCTTAGCGTGACGTCGTAGCAACCACGCCAGCATGGTTCTGGCGTCAGGGAGACAGCGCAACGGACTAGAACTGAGGCCCAGAAACAAGCCGACAGGCAGCTGACAGGGGACCAAGGACAGCTCCGTGCACAAACACTTCCCAATAAATGGCTCCCGGAGAGCTGCAGCCAACGACAAAGAGCTGCCTGCTGGTGGAGCCCTGCCTCTTGTCCCTGTGAGCATCAGCCCATAATAAGCCCAAGGCCTACAAGCGAGAGTGAAAGATCTAAAGCTCTCAGAGAAAGCATAGACTCAAATCTTCACGCTCTTGAATCAGGCGATTTCTTCCGTGTACGGCCGGGGACACAAGCAACAAAAGAAATGCCAGCCTGCGTGTTATCAACATGGAAAGTGTTTTGCTTGTTAAGGAAGTGGGAAGGACACGGAACCAGTACGGAAAAGCCCAGCTCCCGGGCAGTCTTAGCCGCAGAGTGGGAGGCAGGGCTGGTGCACGCAGCCTGGAGAGCCCTACGAAACTGCCCAGGTGAGCGACTCCTTCCACCGACTTCATGCTCCAGAGAAGCTCCGGGACGAGCCCAGCCTTCACAGAGCAAGAGACGCTTCCGGCACTGGCTGCCGCCTGTGCCCCTTCCCCAACTGTCTCCGGCCGCTCCCGCCTCCCTGCAACCGGCCAGGCACATCTCTGCTTTGGTCTTGGCGTTCTCTGGCCTCTCTGCCCAGCTGCCCGCTCCGGGTCAAACCTCTGAGCAGGGTCTCTCGGAGCGCGTCCCTTTCGCTTGTCCCTCCTCCCTGGCTCCTCCTCCTCTGTCTTTCCGCGCCCTGGCCCATGAACTAGCTCTTGTCCGTAGACTTACTTTTCTCCTCCCTGCTGAGGCTCCAGAAGGTAAAAGCTCTGTGTTGGCACTTTCCCTCCAACTTTTTCTTTGCTAATTGTTTTAGCTAGTTCTGATGGGTTTCCAGGTCCATCTTTAAAGCCCTGAACTTTTATGCAGTGGTGGATTCGCATGGGGCTGCAGCTCCGTGTACATTTAAAAATGAGCAGATCTAGAAGCTTCTTGCAGAAGACAAGAGACAGGACTGTGGGGACCACCTGCAAGAACACATGCCCAGGGCCAGGTACTGCGTGGAACTGTCTCAAGTTGAGCACTGCTGTTATCCCCATTTTACAGATGAAGAGACCGAGACCCAAGTGAGTTTAACATGTCTCCAGTCCACAGAGCTGCTACATGGCGGCACTTGGATTCAGAGCCTAGCAGCTTAACACAGGTTGTGGGGTAGAGCTCCCCAGGTGAGGACCCTGCGTGGACCCTGGGAATGGACAGAACTCAATGCTTGGACTTTGGCCCCAGCCCTCTTCAGCCAGTGACACTCACCTCCAAAGCTGCTCACAGAACAGCTCTGTGTGGAAGGACTCAGGGAGAGGAGGTGGGCTGGTGCGGAAGCTCCAGTTGCCTGGGAGGCAAAGTGTGAGGGCAGGAGGCATGGGCCTCGGAGCGGAAGTGGAGGCCGAAGCCACAGGCCTGGGGAGAACCCGTCATCCGTGGGCGTTGGCATCCTCCCCTCTCCATCCCTGTGCATTCCAGGGCCCCAGGCGGCCCCAGGCAGGCACGGCAGGTCCTTGGGGGCCCTTCCAGCTCCCAAGCTAAACAAGATGCGCACAAAGAAAGTGAAAAGACAGCCCAGGGAAAGAGAGAGAATATTTACATACACTGATGAAAGCCTGGTACGTAGTTTGTAGAACATCCTAGAAGCGCCTACAAACAACTCGAGGATAGGGGCCCGGGGCTGAGGCCTCTGACGTGGGCCACGGATCTAAGTTCCCCTTCTCTCAAAGAAAGCATGCGGGGAGCGCAGAGGAAGACGTGCAGCGTCCTCAGCCAGAGGCCTCATGGGAGCCAAAGGCCGGGCCTGCGCTTGGGGGTCTGCGTCCTCGCTCCCTGCATCCTGCTGCCTGTCCTCAGGTCCTCCTCTCTTGTGCCACGGACGCTTAATTTACGGCCACGGCGTTGCCCGTGGCAATGTGCCCCCGCCTGGCGCCTGCCTCCAGAAGGAAGCCACCCTTGCCCTCCCTGGGCCCTGGCGCTCCTCTCCCTCCTTAGTGCTGAGACTACGCTGAGGTCATAAAGCCTCCAAATGCTTCCAGGCTGAGAAGGACCAGGTTTCACGGTCTTATGTAACCTAGTGTTTGTCAGGCGTGGGATCCAGTGCCCAGGTCCCCGTGGCAACGCAGTCTGCAGGAGAAATCTTGAGTCTTTCTACCAAAAACAACTTGAGAAAAACGCAGGCGCCGCCAGCACCTTGCAGCCCCCCCCCTGCCCCCTGCCCCCGCCCCCAGCCCCCGCCCCCAGCCTCCTGCTCTCAGAGGTTGAGGTCACGGCTGCTTCCCCTCTGGCTCAGGTGCTTCCTTCCTTCCCCTGACCCAAATCCGAATTCCAGAGATTCAGGAAAGGAAGAGCCAACAATTAAAAATCACCCGGAACAGGAAGGGCGCTCCAAGGCTGGCCCTGGGACACACAGGGAGGGACGGTGGTTGTCACAGACACTAGAGTCAGCACACAGCAGTTCCCGCTCTTCTGTCATGAAGAGCCCGCCCGCTTGAGTCCCTGCTCCCATCCGTCCTTTGTTTTCTCCATGTGACCTGACTTGCCCTTTCCTCTTTCTCCCAGAATGACCCCAAACGCCTGAAAAAGCAGCTTCCCAAAATCCTGAAACTCCTGCAGCCAGACGACAGGATTCTGATTGTGGGGACCACGCAGCGTCCTTTCGATGCCGAACTCCAATCTTTTTGTAAAGCTTATGAGAAAATTATTTTGGTTCCCAGACCAGACTATGCTTCCAGATATGGCAAGTACCCCACGCTCATTCCCACGGGGCATGTGCGGGGTTGGTGGGCTCTGCTTGCCGGTGGACAAGGCCAGGAGAGCAGGCCAGGCACTTCCAGGAGCCAGGCCACTGCAGGGAATGCACGCCTGGCCCCAGGTGGTCCAAGGGACCCTAAATGTAAATCGCTGGGGCCTAGGAGCCGTCCTTAGGCCTCTGGCACACTCATGACCCCACAGTCTGCAGGTGGGCATGCACGTTGGCAGGGCAGTGGAAGGGTCAGAAGAGGGGGTACCGGGAATGGAGGAGAAGCCAGGTAGAGGCGGACTGGGAGGTGGCCCCACCTAGCTGGGGATGCTGGGCAAGGATGGCCCAGCTGCCACCCTGGCTGTGACCACCGAGGCCGGTGCCATAGGCGCCGTGCCACAGGCCCCGGCTGCTTCCTCTCCCACCCTCTTCTCTGGCCCTCTCTTCTGCTGCCTTCCTCTGTCCCTCCCATAACTCACAAGACAAGGTAGTGCATTGCCGATTAAGGGCCAGGGCTTTATTCTCAACTTTGGATCTGGATTTGGTTTCTATTGTTTGACAAAGCTATCAGCCTTTTAAAAAAAGAACCTTGGGTGCTTGATGCGGACCCTTTTTTCTGGCAAAGCACCATGCATCTCGGAGAACCTGACCACGTCTCAGTCTCTGACCTGAGCCTCCTCTCAGCAGCGTCACAGCAGAGCAAGGAGGAGGCGTCCCCTCCCCCGTGGGCAGATGACGATTCTGCAGAATGCTCTCCTCACGGCCCCGCCTCTACCCACCACACAGCATGCTCTCTGCACACCGCTGCCTTGGCGGCTGACCCACTCTGGCTGTCACTTGGCAGCGCCCTAAATGCTGGCCGGTGCCTCTCACAGTTGTCATGAATCTCCCCAAGTCCCCATGCTGGGCCACTTGTTTCCAAGAATGGCTGCCCCTGCGGGCTGTGGCCAAAGTGGTCTCTTCCAGCCCATAGAGCCTGAGCCACAGACCCTCAGCCGCTGATGCTTGGCTGTATGTCTACCAGCACCTTGGCTCCAGGGGTGTCCAGAAATGCTCGCCATCCTGCTGGCCAAGGCCTCTGGACTGCCTGTGGAGGGGACAGTCCCAGGAGGCCAGGCAGACCAGTCTGAGGACCCACAGTGCTTAGGTTGCTCAGCATCTGCCACCTTGCCCCCAAATCCCAGTGTCTCTGCAAAGAAAGCCTGCCAGCCCAGGCTGCTGGAAACTTCGCCTGGCCCCCAGGGTCCCATGTGCCCCTCTCTCTCCTCTGCATGCTCCCCACACCCCTGGGGTCTGTCTCACCCATGACCCAGTTCCTCACAGGACCCTCCCAAGCCCACTCTGGGATGGGAGGAGTCCAGTGGTGCCTTTGGACATGGCTGGAACTCAGGGCACAGAGGCTTGGAAGTTCGCCCAAATCCTGTCAGTCATTTCATGAGATCCCAGATCGAGCGGGTGTGAGGATGCTGTCCTGTTAGGCACTTGCCAGGGTGGAGCAGGCTGGGAACGGTGTGAGCAGAGGAGGGATAACCGAGACCAGGCTGTTTTCATTCTGAAGAAGAATCAGGCATGGTGGTGCATGCCATAATGCCAGCGCTTCAGAGGCTGAGGCAGGAAAATGGCTGGGAGTTCAAGGCCGGCCTGAGCTACATAGTGAGGTCAGGGCCATGCTGGAACACACACCGAGACCCTGTCCGCCCTCCCGAAATGAAACAGAAAAGGAGAAGGGGAGGGCAAGAAGCAGAGAGGAGGGCAAGAGTGTAGATTAGTCTCAAGAAATGAAATGCGAGGAAGCAAGGGACAGCAGCCAGACCCAAGGTTCCCTCCCCTGCTCTCTGCACGCCTGGCCGGGGTCCACATCCACACTGGCCCTGCTGCTGCCCGCACTGCTACGTGTGTGTAAATCACATGCTTAGACACAGACGCACCAGTTGTCCCCATGGCTTGTATGTCCTGATTTTTGACTTCGTGAGGCCAAGGATCGCCCTCACCACCGTAACCCGCCTTCACACAAACATGCTCTGGGATATTCGGCAGCTCATTTGGTGTCACCTTTTATAACTGATGTTTTAATGGGAGTTAGGACATTTTAGCACATGATGCAATGACCCATACTTATAATAATGAGAAGATAGCTACAGAAAATGATGCCACCCCACTAGGAAGGGGCTCCTGGAAGCACTCTGTGCACGGTCACACGGCACCTCACGGCAGCACCGAGAAGCAAAGTTTTCTACCCCTGCTCTCCAGCCAAAACTAGGGCTTAGGCTCAAAGAATCTCACCAGGGTAGTGGCAGAGTGGCGCTAGGGGCTGAGATGATGGCTTGGCCCAGTGTGGGCCCCCGAACCCACCCTTGGTCAGTCTCACCCAAGATTTCCAAGCTCTTGATTCGAAACCCGGAGGACATCCTAACTGTATGGTAACTCCTACCCTTTTCTGCAACTCGCTCGCCCCAGGGCCAAGAGAACAGTGGAGGTGAGTTGCTGGAAAAATCCTGGCCCTAAGACCACCTTCTGTGATGTGGCCAGTAGGCGCATCACAACCCAGTTAGGTCCTGTGTGGCAGGAAGAGGACCCTTACACCCTATTAACCATCTTTGGGTCAGTGGATTTGAATGACGAGAAGAGACCAAAACAGAGGTTGGACCAGACCCGCTAGTCCTCAGATCACGTAGCAATGCTCGTTTTTTTAAAACATCATCACTATTCCTAAAAGGGAGTGCAAAGCCTTAGGAATGTCAGACCAGATCCCAGAAATGCAGCAACGGCCCTGTGTGCTGGATGGACAGTACTGGAAAGGCCCCTGGCCATCCTGGCCTGGACACAGTAAGTCCACGGCTTCCCAGAGCCTAAGCAGACTTGACGTGGTCCTCCAAATGTAACCTCACGTCAAGGGGTGTGCAGGAGTTCACATAGATATGCTGCGCCTGAAGTTAGTTAGCATCAGGAAGTAGTTTTATATTTCCTCAACATTGCTATGAACAGATCAAAATCTCTCGTTTATCGTAGATTCAATAACAGTTGTTGGGGAGGAAGATAAGGATCCAATCCTTTTTTCTTTTTTGCCTTTTTGAGACAGGGTCTCGCTATGCAGTTCAGGCTGGCCTTGAGCTCACTTTTATAGCCCAGGCTGGTCTAGAACTTGCACTGATCCTCCTGCCTCAGCCTCCCGAGTGCTGGGATTACAGGCATGCATCACTCCGCCCAGCTATTGGATCCAATTCTTTGATGAAATCCAATATATGGTAATATGCAATAGTTAATAAAAAATGAAGTCAGCATTCTATTTCTAGTGACAAAAAAAATTAAGAAAAAATTCTACAAGAAATGAACATTATATCTAAAAAGTTATAGTCCTTACCCAAATCTTTTTATATATTTATTTACTTATTTTATATATTTGGTGCAGAGTCTTACCACACAGCTCAGACTCACAGTGCTCCTCCTGTTTTGAGCCTCCTCGGTGCTGGGATTACAGGCGTGCGCCACTACACCCAGTCCCAGCAGCTGATTCAGCATGCTTGGGGGGGGGGGCACTGTAGCATGTGGCACCACAGATTACCTACATTTTTTTAAAGCTATCAAGAATTTTATTGAGATATAATTTGCATACTAAATGTATAATATACAAAGTCATCCATTTTTTTTCAAAACAAGAACAAAAATTTAACAATGGTTGTATTACATATTTTCTCATCAAATCTGTTTAGATTAACAGATATAAGTATGTAAGATTGGTCAAAATAAGCATTAACATTTTCAATATACTTTAATTTTTTTAACTCTTTCAAATGCATTTTGTATTTAAGTTACTCTTGTAGGGGCCCAGCAGGATGGTTCAGTGGTCTAAAGTGCCTGCTTAGGAAAGCTTGGGCAGCTGCAGGGATTGTGGTTCGATCCCTGGCACTACATGCTGCACCAGCCCTGCCTTGAGGGCAGGCTGAGCCAGCCATAAAAATAAATAAACAAAGGTTCTGAAACAAGAAAAAAAAAAATTAAAAATTCTTTAAAAAAATAAATAAATAAAAATTAAAAAACATTTATAGGGCTGAGGATGCAGAAAACATAAGGTCCTGACATATTTTGGATAATGAAATATTCTCATGAGCAGAGATGCCACCACGTACACTATATATGAATTTCCAGCTTTGAAATTTCCTACGTATTAGAACTCAGTATGGGAACACTGGGTTCATTTTTCTTGTCCAACCACAAGGGCATGTGGCTCTGTGGACCTTAGGGTCGCAGTGCCGCCTATCACCGAGTGGGAAATTCCCCGAGGGAAAGCGTTACTAGGCTTTGTACTCAGCAGAACTACAAGGTTGGCAGCAGATGCCTTGTCGTCCCTTTCGGAAGCGATGTGGCTTGGGGCAGGACACCAGGCTGACGTGGCTTGCCCTGTGATAACTCCTGGCCTCCGTGTCTTTTCCACCATCTTGGACACACCAGTTCTCTGGAAACAGGTCATCCAGCGCAAAGGAGGGACCCTCACGAAAGCCTTGAACATCAGCTGCCTGGCCAAGGTCACCGACGGCTTCACCCAGGGCAACATCGTGGAAGTGGTCAAGGACGTGCTCACGGAGCGGCGCGTCCGGCAGCAGGTTCGCAGGCCGCTCACCGCCGGGGAGTTCATCACAGCCATCACCAGCATGAGCCCCGTGTACAAAGAGGAGGAAGACTGCTTCAAGGTAAGTTGGACACCCTGACCGCCGGGCCACGCAGCAGACACGTGCCACGCGCCCGCAGTGTGTTCCCAAGGTATCGTGGGCTTGAACACTGCCACATGCAGTGACCTTTTTTTTTTTTATGTATTTAGTACAGGATCTACAGGGTCACATTACAAAGATTGCACTCATAGCGATTCTCCTGTCTTCAGCATCCTAAGTGCTGGAATTACAGGTGCGTGCCACCAGGCCCAGTCTCAATCCACGGCCTCAGAGCACCCCGGGGGTAGGACCACCATGGCATGCTGAGGTTTGATTCTGGCCCCTACATCTGTTTAAGCACGTGTTTTAATCTGCTGAGTTATGGGGTGTGGCTGAATAATACAGTAGCTACATAGCATGCGAGCAACCCTGGGCTCCACCCGCAGTGTGAGGAGAGAAATCTCTCTCTCTCTTTCTTTTTTTTTTAATTTGGTACAGGGTCTTCCTAGGCAGATCTGGCTCGTACTGATTCTCTTGTTTTCAGCCTCCCAAGCACTGGGATTACAGGCCCGTGCCACCAGGCCCAGTCTCAATTGCTGTCTCCGTGTGCCCTGGGGCAGGGCCAGCACAGCATGCCGGGGATGCTGAAGTGCCTGAACACGCACTTTAGTCCACTGAGCTTTCTGGCCAGCCCTAAGTGGGATCTCTTGAGACATAGCAGTATTGCATGATTTTCAAATGTTAGGAAAGTCTATGTCCTTACAAATTAACAGCCAAATAGCAGAGCTGGGTAGCAATTTCAGAACCATTACTTCTCTCTCCCTCCCTCCCTGCAGTAATTTGCACGGGGAAAACTATCCCTTGTAGAGCTTATTTCAAGCTCATGTGTTTTCTCACGTATTTTACACAGTACATGTCATTTCTCAGTTCTGTGCGCACGGGCAATAGGAAGCTACAAGAGAACCCAGCGAGATACAGCTTCCAGGCTTCCGGCACCACTTGACAAGCTCGCAGGATTCTTTCATCCCAGAGCAAATGTTGAGACCGCTCTTCCAGCTGCCTGCTTTGGAGGAGGACGTGGTGCTGAGAGTTCCATGCTTTGTCCCCTCACGGAGCCTACCCCAGGCACAAGAAGGGCCCATCTCTGTCCCCGCTGCCCACAGTGGGCACTGCTCAAATCCTGCTTGGCCTCTCCTTTAAGTCAGAATGAACACAGTGCCATCACTTTATGCACCTGAGCCAGTTTTCTTACCTAACTGGGAAAGAAGAGCAGGAAAGCTCACACCCACCCCACACAGGTCGCGGTAGCACTGTCCCCCTCACCGGAAGGGGGACTGAAGCACTCACCAAAGCCTGTCACTTCTGAGGAACTGGCTAAGATCGGAACAGTTTCCCACCAATGTGTACAAGGTGTGAGAACTACAAGAAGGTTTAAGGTAAAAGACAGGGAGCCACAAACCCCTCCCAGAATATTCGTTCTTGGCCAGGGAGACAGCTTAGCGGCCTAAGCACCTGCCCGGCAAGCACAAGGTCCTGAGTTTAATCCCCGGTACTGGAAAAAAAAAAGTATAAAAAAGGAATATTCTTTCATTTAGTCAATTCCCTTCATTATGCCACTGTCTGAACCACTTCTGAAAGTCCTCTTGTGCATGGCTGTGAGTCTAAGCTGTGTAGCAAGACCCTGTACCAAATAAATAAATGAGGAAAGAGAAACCAGAGGCCTTATGAGGAATAAAACAGAAAAACTTGAAAAAGAACCAAAGAGAATTTCTAATAATGAAAACCCACGTAGCTATTCAAATTAGGAACTCAGTGAATAGGCTGTTAAGGACTAGGCTCAAGTAAAGGGAAAATAAAATAGCTGCAGAGGGAAACAAGAAAATTGCCTGAAATTTAACATGGAAAAAAAAAATGAGTGCCACAAAGAAATCAGGTAGCAGCCCTGGGAGATACAGTAATGGCACCTCCTACTTTGTGATTGGACAGTTGATTCCTCAAGTCACTAAAGCACATCAGCTTCAAACCATGGCATCAAACTTCATTGGGTATTTAGGTTCAGAGGCGCTTCCGAGAGCAACTGTCAAGTTTGGACACACAGACCAAAATAGAGCTTCCCACTCACTCAAAGTGAACCTGAAAATCAAAATCACAAAACACCGTAGGAAGCTTGGTGTTAAGCGAATGTTTCAGCGAACATAATTAAGATGTTTATGAAGACATGACTTCCACTAGAATATATGTAAAGTTTTGAAACCAAGATAGGGAAAAATTGAATAAGAGGCAGTCATAGAAAAATCATGAAAAGAAACATGCAAGTAAAAATACAGTGGTTATCATAAAATGGTTAAAAAATTAGAGGGTGTTAGACTTTAGGCTACCCGGGCGCGAAAAGCTAATTAGTGGGCACCGAAGTTACTCTAGGAAGTCCTCTCAGAAGGTAGCACAGATAAACGGAAAGATAAAAATCTATTTAAAAAAATTTAAATCCATGAAGAGTAGATTTAAAGACATTAATATCTAACTAATAGAAATTCTATACTAAAGGAATGCAAGAAATATCAGAACTATTTTTTGAAAAAAAAAAAAAAAAAAAGTATGTGAGAATCTTCCTGAACTAGAAATAGCAGGTGCCACATTAAAAAATAAACTGCCAAGAGCCAACCAGAAAAACGGAAATAAGTCCATACCCCAAGAATCAGATAGGAAACAACCTTCAAAGCTACCAGGTGACTTACAAAGGTCCAACCGTCCTCCCCTCCGACGTCTCTTTGACAGCAGTAGCTGTCAGAAGCAAATGAGGCAGACTGCGTCTTCAAGAGGGCTGGGAGGAAGTAACGGCCCACCTAATGTCTGTACCCAGCTAAGCTAGCACCGACAGAGAGGCCAAAACAGGCGTTTTAAGACAAACGATCAAAGCAGCTCTCTGCACCTCAGAGAGCAATGTGGCAGTACCAAGTTAAGTCCGGTGCACCCAGAGCATGTGGCCCAGGGGCCGACTTCCGCACGCGTGCTGTAGAGAGGCCCTCTCTCGCCTACACAAGATGCGTGAACACTGGACTGCAGCCACGTTCCCGATGACAAAAACTGAAAAAACAACCAGTACGTGCGCAGATAAAATTGGTCAATAACATGGTCAATTAATGGACCATTATTCCTGTAAGGTGTATAAACCAGAATGCGTCTCGGGATGCAGGCATTTTTGGTCCCTTGGCTCCACTGCTCTGCAGTCACGCTTCTGGTGGCCGTGTGCGAATCGAGGGGCTTACCCAGAGCACCCACATCTCTGAGATGCAAGAGCATGCTGGGGAGCCAGGCACCCTGCAGCCAGAGCTGCTGCTTAAGCTTAGTCTGTGGTTCCCAGGCATTGCGCACTCATGGAGCAGAGCTTCGAGTGGTGTAGAAGTACAGACTCGGACACCGGTGGGAAGAGCCTGTATTGCCCTAGGTCGGGGAATGGCCAAAGCGTAGTGGCCACTGGCCCCCTTCCCTGCCTGCGAGCTCGTCCTCATGGCGAAGCGTACTCCAGAGAATTTGCTTCATTCTAATCTTTGCCTAAACTTGCTTTCTTTCAGGACTGGTATGCCAAAACCCCTCTGGGTAAAAGGCGAGCCTTGTCATTAACAGCTGGTGGCAAAGAGAAAGAGAAGGACAAAGGGAAAAAGAAAGGGAAGAAGGAGAAAAAGAAAAAATAAGGCCTTTCTGAGGAGCCGCCCTTCAGCCTCTTTGGGTTGTTAGTGCCTTGAGTCTCCAGGAAAGAGAGTTGCCTTTGCTCACTGCAGAAACTCCAACTGACCACCGACCACTGACCACCAGCCACTGGCCACTGGCCCCCAACAGCTGCAGCTCAGGTCTTTTTCGGTGCGCAGACACCAAGCCAGGCATCTGCAGCAACTGCTTCCGCCACGTGTCGTTGTTCCTTAGTCCACCTACCAAGTGCCTGTCACTGAAACCCACTCTCCACATCCTCCACACCCTTGTCAGTGCTAGGGGCAAATTTAAATCGGATAAAGAATATTCTCATTTAATAACGAGTAAGCTGTGAGTGTGTGGTGAGTTGTTGACTAATTGATGCATTCTGTGTATTATCTTGCACATTTTTTAATAGATTACTTCTCTGCTGTAGTCATTATCTTATACACTGGAATAAGGCTGCTCCCCTCGAGCTGTCTCAGTCATTTGGTTGCTGCAGCTGGATAATAACGATGCACGGCCGCAGTCTCCTGATCTGAAGACAGGCACCACGGCAGGGGCATTAGAACATGGGTCTGAGGTCATCACCCGCGCCAGGGCTCTGCCGAACTCTCAGGCGCTGGCAATCCAATGCCCAGATGAAAGCGCATCACAAAAGCAGGAGATGTGCAGGGGTGAGAAAGCCGAAGGGAAGAAATGAAAAATGGCAAAGAATAAAAATATTAAAGGCTAAATGAGGACTCAAAAGAAATCTGCATGTTGTAAGAACATGCAAGTTACTTGGTAGAAGATAGCAAACCTCTTAAGCTGTGGTAAGGACCCACTGGGTGGAAGAAGACGGAAACAGAACGCACATGCCGCACGCTGCCACGTGGTGGTGTGGGGCCCACCTGCGAGCAGGCCAGGTCTCCACACCTTCCCGGGACCCAGCAGCTTGGGTCAAAACATCCGAGCAGACGCAGTTTTCTGTAGGTCCTGGCCTCCGCCCATCCCCCTGACTGCCTCTGCAGAAAAGGCTGGTGTCCTTGACAACACAGAGACTGTTACTGGCCAGGGCGTCTTAGGCAAGTTCTGCGGCACAGCAGAAAGTACAGCTGCTCCGTGGCAATCCTGGGGCCCTGGCCAAGGGGCCAGCTCTGCCTGTGAAGTTCCTGATGCCCAAGTCCTTGTATAAATGGCACAGCATTTGCATAGAACCACCCCCAGCCGCCCATATATAGGTCCTCTCCTGAGAGGACTTACGACACCTAATACAATACATGCACCTCCATACATCGCCGCCTCGTGGTGCTGGGGAGAGAGCAATGAAGGGACACAGCGGGGTGCTGCGCCCCATTCCTAACCGTGGAGCTGGGAGATGCGACCATCTTCTTACATGGAATCAATGCAGGATGGCCATAGGGTGTGAGGATGGAGTGACGGTTGGGAAGAAGGGGACGCCCGCTCTAGAGCTCTGCTGGGGCCTGAGCTATTCCTGGGCCATTACATGGCAATTAGCTGCTCTTGAGCATGTTCTTAAGTGAAGGGGACAGTAATTAATGTCATTAACCCTCATTACAGGAGCGTTCTATGGAATAGAACCTGATTAAAGTGGAGGCGCCGCTCTTGGGTGGCCCCACGTGCCCCTGCGCTTGGGAATGAGCCTGCGCTGGGTCCCAGACCACCTGCCTGGCGCCACAGTGCTCGTCAGGAAGCCCCAGGACCTCAGGTCTTCCAAAAACACCGCCACTGGGAAACACCGAGCTCAAAACATCCTGGTCGTTAGTCTTTCCTTTGGAGTCTCTTCTCAGTGCCCCTCCGCCGTGTTACCAAGGCAGGCACTTTGGGGGGCAGGGGAGTCACAGGCTGCCTCTGAAGAGACACTACTTTGCTGCACACGATGAGGTCCAAATCGCTGAGATAAGTGGCTTCCAATGTCCCTTAAAATCTTAAGATTTTAAGAGAGGCTGGAATGGTGCTGAGGAAAGTGGAAAAAAACCCTGAAAGAGCAGGGGTTTGGGGCCACGCTGTCAGCCACCGCGGCGTGAGGTCTGCACCCTGGCGCGCATCTGCGGCTCATGCGCCTGAAGCCTCTGTCCTCGGAATCACAGGGCCCTGCCTCAGGCTCCTCGATGGCTGGCCTCCCTTAGAGCGCCCGGCTCAGCCTCGCTGTGAGTCCTCTGCTTCTCTAGTGCATTCGTGAGCATCTTCTGTGGGCCAGGCGCAGCTCTGGGACTGAGCTGGGCTGCAGGCTGGTGGCCGGGGAGACGTCCACCCGATGGCCAGGAGAGGTGCGTGCAAGGTCACAGCAGCATGCTCCTCGGCCTGGTCCCTGGGCCAGGCTCACCGCTGCCTGGCTCTACACCCACACAAAGCCTTTCTGATGGGGACCATGATGACAGGCTGGGCCCAAGGGACTTGTTAGCTCTTCCGAGTGGCTGCGCCTGGTGCCTCTAGCATCATGCAAGGTGGGGTCCCTGCCACACGGGGTGCACCCAGTATGAGCTCTGTGCCTTCCCATCCGCTACATGCAGTTTTGTACCCCCAGAGTGTCACTGTACTGCTCAGGGCAGCCCAGCTCCTCCACACGCAAGCCCAGCGCTGCGCTGGCGCTGCTCGTCACTGGGCTGTATCATAGCTGCAGTCGGCTACCAGTCCTAGTGGTATGAGACAGGACACTCACCCCCCAGCCCGGAGTCCAGCCTGGCTGTAGCCCTGGTGGATTCACACCCATAACACTGGGGACAGGGGGGCAGTTTTTGATATTTTGGTTGTTTGCTCGTATCCCACACACTGGAGACAGAACCACGGGCCCTGTGGCAGTGTGTGGCACCCACGCTGTACGTGAAACAGCTTAGGCAGGCATGGAGCCCCGGGCCCACGGGGCTCCAGAGTGCCTGACTCCAGCTCGGACAAGCAGTGCACTTATGACAGCGTCCAAGGCAAGCTCTGCCCTGCAGAGTGGGCTCTCCTGGGAGCACGCTGCGGCCAGAAGTGGGGGCAGAGCAACATGGGAGAGGACAGCAGAGGGCAGCGCACAGCTCCCTACCTCAGCATCCTGGGAGCAGCCCAAGTCCTGGGAGCTCTGCGGAAGCTGCGGCCCCTGCTCCATACGACCCCTCTCTCCCGGGTGGGGTCATCTCAGGGGTGTAGTACCCCTGCACACCACCTCCTGGCCCCCTTGATTCTGTCCCCACGGGCCTTGGCCTGGACTCACAGAGCTCCAGGAAGCATTCTGGGCTGGGCGGCCTTGAGCCAGCCCAACCACACACATGCATACATGTACACCGTATGCACCATGCAGAACAGACAGAACACACTACCTGTGCACACAAGCAAATGTCATGTGACATGTGTGTACAGGAATACTTTCCCTGCACATCTCTGTGTGTACATGCAATGCACATGGACACACACATATGCACATAGCACTCACTGCAGACATCTCCACAAGCACGCATGCACATACACATGCATGGACACAGAGAACACAGACACACATGTGCACACACCCCAGACAAACACACATACAGTCATCCCACATGCTCGGGCCCAGAGCCTCCCACTTCCTCAGCAGGCTGGTGGCAGGCACCCGTGGCTTGTGCAACCCTGAGCCTTAGGCCACAGCCACAGCCACAAATGTAGAAGATGCCCTGACAGGTTGATTGTTTACTCTATGGACTCCATGGAAACACCCTCTTCCTGTTCAGAGGAGCCCCAGCTGCAGGAGAGGCTGGCGCCACGCTCCCAGTTGCACCTGGAATACCCAAGGGAGGGCCCACCGCTGCTCCCTGGGAAAGCACAGTGGGAACGGCCATGCCAGAAGTGGCCTCACCTACCACAGGGCTCCCAGAGGCAAAAGGGCCTTCCTAACCACACTGTATCCCCCGGCCCATGATGACCCTCCCAGGGAGGAGCAGGCAGGGACCAGGCCTGGGGCCCTGGGGTCAGACCTCCTTCCTCTGTTCAAGAGACCTGGGCGAAGCCCATGAAGCTCGTTCTAGCTCTAAGTCCCCACTGCTCCGAAGGCGGAAGCCTTCCGCACAAGGATCTGTCATGCCTTAGCCCATGGTGGGTGGTCCCGGGGCACAGGTACAGCAAGGGCACTGAAGAGGTTTCCATTAGAACCGGTGCCGAGGAGGGCAACAGGAGCTGGGGGAGAGAGCTTGCACCCCGGGACCTGGCTGATTTTAGGCCCCAGAGTTATGGAACCCGAGGTTGACTTGATGCAAGGAGCAGGGACAATATTTGCCTTTGACCTCTGTCAGCTGCCCACACAGCTGCCTCTGTGTCCCCAGAAGGCTGTCCTGTCCCAGGAGATGGCGGCTGCTGTTGGCTGCCGACCCAGCAGCTTAGGCAGTGCAGCCATAGTCAGCTCTGCCTCCAGCATCAGTCGCCACCCAGCCCTGCCCTATGCCATGGCCTGTCAGGGGATCTGCCGCAATTTTCCAGCAATCAGGCAAGAGCAGCCCAAGAGCAGGACTGCTGTCCCTTGCACTTGCTGTTGTGTCCCCAGAGCCTGGAACCTCCAGCCAGAGCTGGTGCTCATTAAACATGGGGTGAACCTCTTTCAAGGTAAGGCAGCTCAGGCTGGTTACCAGTGAGCCCTCGGGGCTTAGGACGTGGGCTGCAGGGAGCAGAATTCATTCAGGCCCCCAGGCCCGCTGCCTTCTTCAGGCACCCTGGACATCAAAATCCAGCTTTAGGCACATGAGCAGAGAGCACGTGAAGACCTCCAGAGGCGTCAGGGGCCAGGTCCGCAGAGGATACATCAGTCTACACAACGTTGTCTAGCACATAGCACAGGCCACACCCCAGCTCCAGGCCAGGGAAAAGAGGTCAGCCATGCACCCAGCCTCTGCAGCAAATGGACAGGTAAGAAAGAAAAGAAGCAGTGAGTTCTAGCTTCAAATTTAGGGAATTTTAGGATTACTGAACAAAAGCACTAAAGACAGGTAGGTGATGGATAGCCAGGTCAGTAGGTAGGTAGGAAAATAGATGACAGACAGACAGACAGACAGATGATAGATTCATGGTAGACAAAAAGGTAGATAGAGAGACAGACAGACAGACAGACAGAGGCTGATAGATAATAAATGACAGGAGAGATAAGAGATCGATGATAGATACATAGATGATAGATAACAGATGATAGATAATGGATGGTAGATAAATAGGATAGATCATAGATGATTGATAGGAGATAAATGATACATAGATGATAGGTAACAGATGACTGATTATAGATGATACATGGATGGTAAATGATCAATAGAATAGAAAATGATAGACTCCCGCTAACAGTCCCTGTCATGTCACCCTTCCCAGGCCTGCAGCACCAATAGAGACATGTTCTCTGGACCTAGAACTTTCTTACCAAGGTGCAAGCACCACGGAGAGGAGCATAGCCACCCCTGCCCCTCAGCGTTGCAGCCAAGTCTGGGGAAGGGGCCCCCAGGCAGGCGGGGTGTGGGCAGGCGGCCCCCTCTGCCCCAGCCCAAGAGCAGCCAGGAGACGTGGTCCTGGCTGGAACGTGGAGGAGCGCAGGAGCACAGATCTTCTGTGGTAGCTTCCTCTGTTGACGGCACACTTGTGACTCATGGTAGCCACGCTTCGTTCACTGACACCGTGGACCAGGAGGTGTCGGCTTTCCTGTCACTGCTGGTGCACACCTGCCTTTCCATTGTGGGGCCAGTAGGAGTGACACTGCTACTGGCACCTGTGTGTCCCTGTGCACACGTGCCTGCATGGTCCTGAGGGCTGCACCTGGGGGACCACCATTCACCCTGCCATCAGTCCAGCCCCATGGTTGACTGACTGCCACACTCACCAGGGCTCGCCCATGCCAGCCACGCATGCCAACTCATCACCACCACACAGTGGACAGCCACTCTCATTGTCCCCACCCTGGAGGGAGAGCCGCGGTATCGCACGCACATTGGCTTTAATTTCCTTTTCCTTCCTGGCTCCTGGGCTGCGTTTGGACTCGGCCTTCCACTGGCTTTAGGTTTCTTTGCACAGTTCAGCCAGGAGCTGTTTGCAGGCAGGCATGTTGTCCGGATGTCTCCCGTCCTTCAGTTTCCTTCTGGTCTCCTCATGGGAAGGCCACGTAGCGTCAGCTTCTTCCTTAGTGGACCCAGCCCTGTGTCCTGGATAAGAGCCCTCTGCCTCCTTAGACAGCTTGAAGCTGTTGCTGCTAGCAGCTTCTCCAGGTCTTGTCACTGTGTAGCCCCTGTTCATCTGGAAGGGACTTCTCTGTATGATCTCACTGCGTATGCATGTGAATGCTTGGCCGATGCAGAGAGCCGCCTCCGGCCAGTGAAGAACCCATCTTAGCCCACTGCTTTGCAGTGTTGCCTGTGTCATTAAAGCAAACATCCAAACAGAAAAATAAAGGCAGCGACTTGCTTACAGACCCTCTGCTCTGGTCCCCCTCGTCCCACTGTCTGTCCTGCTGCCCGTGTCAGCTGACCAGGCCCTGGAGCCCTATAAAAACTCTGTATGTCTGCGGAATAACTTTCCCCACCTTATTTTGCTCTAAAATGCCTGAGAGTTTGGCCCTTTGCATCTCTAAAATGCATTGAGCATCAACTTATCCATTTGCATTTTTAAAAATCCTGATGCTTTAGTGTATGTTCTATGGTATCAACAAATAAATTCGACAAGAATTGATATCTTTACATTACAGATTTCAGCCCACAAAAGTTATTTCCTAACATTTATTTTAGTCTTTACCTTTTTCTCCATAACGTTTTAGAATTTCCTGTATGAGAATCTTGCACATCTTCCTTTGGATTTACTTCCAGGCATTTTATAATTTTCTTTTGAAGCTGTCTTATAACTGTTGCTGGTATGCAGAGATAAGTTTCGCTTTTGATATTGGTTTTATATCAGCAACATGTCAACCTACTGATATTACTTAATTGCATTTTTTTAGATTTTTTGTGTCCATAGTCACATTCAGTTTAAATAATAGATTTATTACTTCCAGTCGTAATTTTTATTTCTTTCTCTTCCATTATTGCGCTGGATTTAGTTATGTACTGTTGAATATAGACAGTAACAAAAGGCACCATTATTTAGGACTGCACCAGGAGAAATAGTCACAGGTCATTGGGCGCAGAGTGTGATGCAGGCTTTCTGAGACATGCTCTGTCATACTAAATCATACTGCATCAGGTTAGTAGGCTAAGAAGTTTTCTCATTCGTGGCTTTGGATTTATATTAAACAGTATTTCTGTACCTATTAAGATGATCACATAACTTTCTACTCCATATTGTCACTATGGTTGTTGGAATTAGCTTTTCAGTTGAGCTTTCACCCAGATAACTGTTTTCATGCACTTGCAGGAAGTGACGCAGAGACCCCTCCTCCACTTTGTGTGTGCCCCTCCCCCTCCACAGGCACCTTTTGCGTGATAAGAATCACGTCATTGATAAGATGCTACTTTTAGTCTTATTTCCTGTTTTATTTGTGCTCACTGCATGAGTATTGCTGTATGCAACTTTATCGTGTGTGTGTGTGTGTGTGTGTGTGTGTGTGTGTGTGTGTGTGTTAACCCCTGGTAAAGGAAGTTAATGTGATTACCTATCCTCTGTGCCTATAATGTTGCCACAGCCAGGAGGCTCTAGAAATGCGATAACACACAGGTGGAGGTGTCTTGGGGACTGGCCTTCTTGGTTCGACATAACTCTGTGGGGCTGCTCTCTGGTTACCCAGGGACTCATGGTTCCATACTTGCGTTGCACGACAGCGTTTCATAGGATGGGGCCTCCGCAGTGTAGTCCTCCCTTCGCCCAATGAATATACAAGCCTGATTTGACTTTCAGCTACCACAGAGTAAGCATGCATGTACAGGTTTTTGTCTGAACATAAATTTTCTCATGAAAAAAACTGAGACAAGTGACATTATTGTGCCTAAGGGTGTTTAACTTTACAAAAAACTACCGAGACTGTCAACTTATTTCCCAGAATGTCAATACCATTCTACATTTAAAACAAGAACTGTATGGGTAACCCAGTTTCCCCACACTTCTGCATTGTTTATGGCACTGTTACTGTTGCTATTTTTATTTTAGCCATCCTGAAAATGATGGAATAATTTCCTGTTAAAAATTAAGCTCATCAGCCGGGCGCGGTGGCTCACGCCTGTAATCCCAGCACTCGGGAGGCTGAGGCAGGAGGATTGATGCGAGTTCGAGACCAGGCTGGGCTACAAAAGTGAGCTCAAGGCCAGCCTCAACTGCATAGCGAGATCCTATCTCAAAAAAAAAAAAAAAAAAAAAAAAAAAAAAATTAAGCTCATCTTCCATTTTAATGGCATGGCTATGTTTGTAATTTTTCATCTTTTATGTATAATTTATTTCATGAGGCAATATTTTGCCTATAACATTGCATATACTCTTTTTCCCTATTTTTTTATGCATTTGGTTTAAGGTCCCACTACACAGCTCAGACTCAAAGTGATCCTCCTGTTTTCAGCCTCCCAAGCACTGGGATTTCAGATGTGTGCCACCACAGCCAGACTCAGCCAATGGCTTAGCATGCCCTTGGGACAGGACTGGCCCAGCATGTGGGACTGGGGATCAAACCCCGGTCTCTGCTCTTACCAAAGCCAGTGCTAACATCGCATATACTTGTACATGAAACTTAAAATAGCTTTCTTCTCTTATAGTGTTTTTTTTTTTATTGTTTCAGAACTTTTGTTTGTTTGTTTATTTTTACTTTTATGGCCTGCTGGTGCAGCATGTGGCACCAGGGATCGAACCGCGGTCCCTGCAGCCACCTAAGCTTTCCTAAACAGGTGCTTTAGACCACTGAGCCATCCTGCCAGGCCCCCTCTTATAGTGCTTTTAGTAGATTTTTTTCATCTCATAATATCAGTAGCAAATTATCCTTTATTTTTTCTAATATCTGCAAGGACTTGGAAAGATTGCAATTACATTTCTTTAAAGGGTTGGCAATAATCACAGGTGAAAGTATCTGGAGCTCTGGGAGGGGGAGAGAATTCTAATCTTTAATTTCATTTATTTATTTATTTATTTGTGTTATGGCCTACTCAACCTGCCCTGGGGGTGGGGCTGGCACAGCATGTGGTGCCAGGGATTGAACCGTGGTCTCTGTATTTGCTTAAGCAGGCGTTTTAGACCGCTGAGCTATCCTTACTGGCCCTATTTTCTTAATGCATTACAAGACTTCAAATTTTCTATTTCTTCCAGTGTCAGTTTTAAGTCATTTTTCAAGGGAATTTCACTACTTAATGGAGATTTTCAAATTTTTTGGCATAAAGATTTTAACTGCATATTCTTACTATCTTTCATGTCTATAACTTCTGAAATGGTGTCCTGTTTTTAATTTCTTTCTCTTTTTTTGTATTTTAGGGAAGGGTCTACAGGGTGTTCAGGGTCTCAATACTAGATCAAACTCTCAGTGATCCACCTGTTTACAGCCTCCCAAGAGCTGGGACTGTAGGCATGTGGGGAGATTGAACCCCTAGCCCTTGCACCTGCTTACGGGTGCTTTAATCAGCTGAGCTATTTGGAAAGCTCCCTTTAATTTCTGATGTTACTTACTGGTGTCTTTTTTTTTTTTTTTTTTAATTTTTTTTTCTTGTTTCAGAACCTTTGTTTGTTTATTCACTCATTTTTATGGCCAGCTCAGCCCACCCCAAGGGCAGGGCTGGCACAGCATATGGTGCCGGGGATCGAACCACTGTCCCTGAAGCCATCCAAACTTTCCCAAGCAGGCGCTTTAGACCACTGAGCCATCCTGCCAGGCCCCCTGTTGTTTCTTAAGCTTTCTTAAGCAGGCGCTTTAGACCACTGAGCCATCCCACTGGGCCCCTTACTGGTGTCTTTTTTCCTTTTTTCTTGATTGGTTTCATCAGGGCTTTACACTTTTTTGTTGTTGTTGTTTTTGTTTTTGTTTGGTACAGAGTCTGGCTATGCAGCCTGGACTCACAGTGATCCTCTTGTCGCAGCCTCCTCAGCACTGGGGTTACAGGTGTGTAGCACCACACCCAGCATTCCAGAGCCCATGTGGCATGGAACCTGGATCCTTGTGATTGCCAGGAAGGAGATTTGACCTTTAAAAAAACAATATTCAAGGAGATAACTTTTGGAGTCGATGGCTGTCTCTGTTGTAATTTTTATTTTAATTTCCGTTCTTCCTCATTTTTTTCTATACATATCGTGACTTAATCTGGTCCCATTTCCCTGATATCCTGAGGAGAGTCTATTGAGTTTTAGCCTTTCTTCTTCTGAACATATTCATTAAGACCTCTACATTTCCCTCTGAAAATCTGTCTCCTAATACTTAGCAAACTGAAAAGAATAACTCCAGGTATGAAACGTGGTCAGAGCGATGCGTTCCATGGCACACGTGTGCAGACAGAATCGGACGCACGTGCTCCAAAGCTAACAGCGACCTCTGTGACCTTGGGTCATGGAAAGGCTGATTGCTCACTTGCTGATGTTTGTCGGGCCAGCTCTTTCCACCTAGTGTACAGTATTACGCAGCTGGAATCAAATGTACATTTTAAGAACTACGGCGTGGGTGACGGCTGGAGTCTAGGCATCCCCACGGAGACTCAGGCAGTCATGGGGCAGCTTCTGGAGTTTGTGGTTAGTGTTTGAGCCAATGCTGGGGTTATGGGGGTGGGCGCTGCACCCACCCTGGGCAGAACATCTGCGTACAAATGTGAGGAGGGCAGAGAGGCCTGCCGCCGCCCTCTGCCATGGGCCACCCTGCCTTGGAGCCAGTGCAGCATGGCCTGAGACTGCCACCAACTGTGAGCTGAAGTAACCTCTCCTTCTCTTCTTTTGGATGCTGGGCATTTTGTCCCAGCAGCAAGAGCAGAGTAACTGAGACAATGAAAACCATAAAATGGAAAGGTTCGTGTAGTGTAAACTGGATGAAATAAGGGCATACAATAAAAGTAGAAGCTTGGGTCACGGTCATGGCGCGATGGCTTCTAAAGCGCCATAAATTTAATAGATGTGAGAAAAATGGCGCAACCGTGTCTCGGTCCTGTTGCCGATTTTAATTTTTGAACCAAAATCGCATCTTCCTGTGTCCTTGGGGGACACATGCATAGCCCTGTGGTGTGGCTTCTGAAAATGGATCCCCTGTCAAATGACAGGAAACCTGAGTTTTAAGGAATTAATTGACGATGAAGTGTGGAGCGAATGCTTAGCTGAATGATGGTCTAAGAAGAAAAGGAGCATGGCCGCCGATTGTTTTCTGGAGCGGAAACACTGTCAGACGTAGGAGAAGGGCGCTGCATGGCATGGTTGCCCTGGCAACCTCCAGCTGCAGCCTCGGGTAACAGCCACAGCCCTCCGCACCTGGCTTAGGGTTGGGTCCCCACGCTGCGAGGCCCTGGCCAGGGGTGTGCGCACAAGCTCCCCTGAAGGACCGGGTCCAGGAAGCCGCCTTCTCCACCCCAGTCAGCCAGCCAGCCCAAGTCTGGCCTGTCCTGCTGCTCCTTTTTTCCTCGTGCCACCTCAGCCTGAGCCCAGCACGGCGCTATCAGCAGCAGCCACCATCTCCTGCCGTCACATCCCCCACGCCCCCGGCCTCCAGGACCCCAACACAGTGGAACCCTGGATGTAGAGCAGACTCAACAGATGAGGACAAGGTGCACCCTGGCCATGGGGGCCAGACAGGAGAGGCAGCTGGAGCTGGGCTGGGGACAGGCCCGTGCCCCAGCCTCTGCGTGGGGATGGGAGCCAGTGGAAGGAACACGGCTGCGGCAGACAGTGGATGTGGGGCGCCAGCCTGCATGGCAGCGCTGGGCCTTATCTGGGTCAGCCTTCACCATGCATTAGAGAATAGCTGACCACTTCAGACACATCCACCAGGTACGGCACCCCAGTGGCCCTTTCCAAAGCCATCCATGTGGCAAGATGCCCCACAGAGCCCTTGCAGGCTGTACCACTCATGGGGCCTGGTTGGGCAGGGCCTGAAGGCTGGTACCCGATGATGAGCCATAGCTAGGCCTGGGTTGATCAGAGCCAGACCCAGAGGCCTCTCCAAGCCACACGTGGGGGCGAGGCGCTCAGCACCGGGGTGCTCTAGGCCCACCTGCCCGGGGCCCAAGACTCAGCAAGTGCAGCCCATCACCCATGCATAAAGCCGGAGCCGACACAAGATTGCCAATGCAGAGAAGACAGCCCCTGCCCTCCCGGGCCCAGCCCTTCCTCCTGGTGAAAGGGATTGATGCTTGCCCTGCACCGTGCCCAATTTGCCGGCATCCTACAACCGCCAGAGTCACTGGTGGGACCCCTACCTTTACATAAAACAGCTGCAGACTTCAAAGCAGCTCCAAAGTGCATTTAATTACATGCTCCCCACCCAGACATCCTAAACGGCCGCTTCGCCTTTGTGTGCGTATTTATCTTGAACACAATGCCCACGCCCGGTGACATCAGTATTTCTCTCCGCATTGTTGGAAATATGAGCACTTCGGTACTGGCTGCAGCCAATTAGAACGCGCCCAGCCAGGGTCTTTTGTCGCGCAGCCCTTCAACGGCGCTGCCCGCCTGGCCCCTGAAAGCCGCGGGACGACTGGAGTTCGCTCAAGAGCACTCAGGCCCAAGTTGGTCTTGCAAATTATTTCTGCCCTATGCAGAGAGTCTTTTTACTTCCCTCATGGCATCAAGGGACTTTGAATCTTGCATAATGCACACTCGCCCATAGCCAGGGAAAGGATTATTGCACAACCAGGATTAGACAACGCTTGAAGTAATGAGCTCGTGGAAAATGGGATCTGTGGGTTTCTGCGTCTCTCCCTGGAGAATGGTGGCATCCAGGCCAGTGGAGAGGGGCAGCAGGACTGCTGGGGCCCAGCTTGCTACCACAGTGACTGGCTGGTGCTTGGGACTGGGCATGGGGCCTCCGGCTGAGCCCAGGGAAGGAAGGAATGCCGCTTCTCTCAGAGGCCACTCTGGGCTAAAATGGCGAGCAGATAGCTCAGGCTGTGCCACCTCTGCCCACCGGGGCCTGGCTTCCTGAGCTCTGCAGTGAGTTCTCTGTTGCCCAGGATATCAAGAGTCGGGGTCTGAGAGAAGGGGTCCCAGCAGGGCCCCAGCTGGCAGCAGGTCCAATCGAGGATAGGTGCCTGCATGTGGGCGGCATGGAGAGCTTGCCACCTCTACAGAGACTGGCACCACCTCTCCCCTCCCACCTTGCTCCGCCGGGAGCCAGGACACACAGCCCTGAGTGCGTGGAGCGGCTGTGGGCCAAATCTTGAGGGGGTGGGATCTCCCCTGTCACTCTAGCCGTCAAGCACAGGCAGAGCTTGACACCAAGGCAGACAGTGACACACCTGCCCTGGGGTCTATCGGCCACCACCTGCTCCACAGTGCCCTCAAGTGGCAGTGAGCAGGCCAGAACTCTCACCATTCATAGTGGCACAAGCTCTGCCTGGTCTGCGCATGTCAGAAATTTCTCCTAAATGGAAAGAGGGCAGGCAGCCTGCCACTTTGTGCATCAGGGCGGTCCCTTAGGAATAGGAAGTGAGGTTGTCCGCCAAGCGTCGTCAGGGTCTTCTGCTTCAGCAGTGCTTGAACGGAGCCCGGCCCTCGCCCGCCCTCGCCGCCGCCCACACCGCCACAGCAGCCCAGCCAAGCCTCACCAGCCGCCGCCATGACGATCTCCTCGCCCTCGCAGGTGTGCCAGAACTACCATCCGGACACCGAGGCCGCCATCAACCGCCAGATCAACGTGGAGCTCTACGCCTCCTACGTCTACCTGTCCATGTCTTACTACTTGGACCGCGACGATGTGGCTTTGAAGAACTTCGCCAAATACGTTCTTCACAATCTCATGAGGAGAGAGAACACGCCGAGAAGCTGATGAAGCTGCGGAACCAGCGCGGCGGCCGGATCTTCCTTCAGGATATCAAGAAACCAGACCGCGACGCCTGGGAGAACGGGCTGAATGCAATGGAGGGCGCGCTGCATTTGGAGAAGAGCGTGAACCAGTCCCTCCTGGAGCTGCACAAGCTGGCCACTGATAAGAACGACCCCCATCTGTGTGACTTCATCGAGACGCACTACCTGGACAAGCAGGTAAAGGCCATCAAAGAGCTGGGTGACCACGTGACCAACCTGCGCAAGATGGGAGCCCCTGAGTCCGGCATGGCAGAGTACCTCTTTGACAAGCACACCCTGGGGGACAGTGACAATGAGAGCTAATGTCACCAAGACAGCATATGCATGTTGGGGCTACCTTAACCTTTTCTATAAACTGTACCAGAACATCTACTTAACTTCTTTAATTCCTTCAAATAAAGAACTTTGGTACCTGGCAAAAAAAAAAAAAAAAAAACAAAGGAATAGGAAGTGAGCTCTTTGACATCTCCAGGGTGAAATGTTGAGCTGGCATTTACAGGACGCTGGGGGCCATCTCACCGGCCGGCCTCATGCCTCCTCCCCTCCTCTCTTTGTTGGGGCCATGGAGTACCTGAGGGTGGGCTAGATGGGTAGACCAGGGGTAGGGTGACCCGAACTGGCTGGAAGACATTCTCACTAAAGCATCTCAAATAAATGCTTACCAGAAGTGCTCTGATCACACAGAAGTTGGGCGGTCACCCTCTCCACAGCTGACCCTGGAGATTAAAACGTAAGCTCTAAGGTAGCATTAGGAAAGGACCCTTTAAAAGAGTTGTCCCAAGGCGCAGAGAGCTGTGGCCCATCTTCCCACACAACTTGTGTCTGGGGACCTATGCTGTGGGACAGGAAGGGAACACCCCCACCCCACACCCACCAGGCTCAGGCCACGCTGGGTGCTGGAGCAGCCACTCTTTAGCATCACGTGAGAACCCACGAATGGTCAAATCCACTGAAATGTTTCCTGCTTAGGCTCACAATGCCCAGGACCTGGGCTGCTCAGGGGGTCCTGCATGTGCTAAAACAGAGGACTTGCCTGTGTGGGCAGGACCCATCCCCAGAAAAGACCCCTGACGTCAGTGCAGACCCCTCCATTCTCAGCCCCGGTGGCTCCCGTGGGGGCCCCACTTTGTTACAGGGTGCAAGCTCTGGTGACGATGGGAATGGCAGGCTCTGCCGAGCGTGTCCGCTGGGGGATGCACCTCCGCGGCCATTTATACCCAGGTTAGCATCCGCACATTGAGGCAGAGCATGGAGCTGGTGATTCAACAGGTGCAAAAGCAGCTGGAAAGGCCTAACACCCACCGACTGGGCAGAAATGCTAAGGACAGCCTCATCTTTCTCTCGTCAGCTCCAAGGGGCTGACAAGCTTCCCCAAAGCTAAATAAATCTGGGTCTGATCATTGTGTGTGTGTGTGTGTGTGTGTGTGTGGGTGGGTGGGTGGGTGTGTTGTCAATTACAATAAAACAGCGACATTCACCTTATCAGACTACCAACACCTGAACACACATTGACTTAAACATGAAAATGTTTAATTTGCCTCACAGACGGGGTGAGTGCTTGGCTGGCTCCAAGCCATGGGCCTAAGGCAAAGCCACACATAATAGCAGCGCAAGAATGCAGTGGAGACCTCACCTTCAAGGCAGTTGGGAAGCCAAGATGCAGTGAGGGTCTCACAGCCCTCAAGGGCAAGACCCCAAGGAGCCTCTCCCTCCAACCAGGTCCGCCTCCTGAATTTCCATTATGGCCCCATAGCCCATGGGACCACGGATCCACCGGGGATTAGCCCACCCATGTGGTCCCAGTCCTCAGGAAGCCACCGCCGGCACAAGCCTCATCTTGGACAGTGCTGGAACAGATCCAGGCCTTCAATGCAGGGACCCTTGAGGACATGCCAGACCCAAGCCATCCCAAGGAGAATTCAGGAATGTGGAATCCTGGCAACCCAAACTGCCAGCAGGAGGCGGGCTGGGCCCCTTGAATAGAAGGATGGACCAAGGCCCCCCGGTTGCCAGGTGCACCTCGGGAATGGACATTGTCCAGTCATAATGGGGAAATCAAGCGGGGTGGGGAGCGAGTTTATTGGGGCCAATAAAGCCTTCTGTAAGGTTGGTTTCTTGGAGGCACGTTGGGGACATCACGTCCCTTTCTCCCAGGGTGTCCTGCTGGCATTATTAGGTCCATAAACCCTCCCCAAAGGCTGTGTCCCTCCACAGTGCCCCAGGAGCTTGGGCCTGGACGCCATAGTGAGAAGAAGCGCTGGCAACTGTGACAGGAGGCTACAACACGTTCCCGCCCCCAGAGTGTCCTGGGGCAGATGGGGGGCAATAAAATGTCCTCGGACCCTGCCCCCCAGGCTCACTCCCCTCTGCGATTTCTAGGAGCACAGAGAGAACACAGCAGCCAGAGACTAGGAAAGAAAAGCCACCAAGCACAAAAGATTCCCACTGCCTGGAAGGAGATCACTGTAAATCCCGGCAGATGCCACCGGGCTGTGGGCTGTGGGGGTGGAGCAGCAGCAAGTGGATCTGCCGTGCCACCCAGGAGCACAAGGACAAAGGGTGCAGATGGGTCTCAGCCTGCCAGGGACCTGGCACCTCGAGGCAGCACCTGAGGCTCTGGGATCCTGCATGGGCCACGTACGTGGCTGTATGAGGTGAGCGGCACCTCTTTGTGCAGATGGCGTTTGGTGATCTTGTGAGCAATAAGCAGGTTTCTATCAGAGGGCGGGCGTGAGGGCTGAGACCCCGCACACCCAGCAGCCCTTGCTCATTATCCTGAGCTGCTGGTCTCTGTAGATGTGGTTAGAGATCCAGTGTCTCAGGCTCCCCAGAAAAAGGCTCACACTGTAGCACGTCAAGTCCCAGGGGCCTCAGGCACGGCTGACGTGTCACAGCTCTGCTCCAAACACAGTCTTAAGCACCAAAATCTGAAAGAGGGAAGGCTGAAGACTGCAGCAGGAGTTCTTGCCCTCTAAGAGCAGCCCCAGGCCCCAGGCCCCAGGCCTGGGAATAGCTGGGATGGAGAGGCCTCTGGTGCCACGCCCACCAGAGTGGGGTGGGGAGGTTGAAGCCCAGGTGGCCTTCTTGTGTCCTCTCCAAACCAGGCGGTGAGACTCATCTGGAGGGACTGGGGAGTGGGAACCAATTAGGCCAAGAGAGCTGCACCCTGTGAACAGGATCAGCCACCCTCATGAAGAGGTCTGAGGAGCGTTCCTTTCCTGCCCCCCGCCCCGCCTTCCACCTCATGGCGACACAGCCAGGATGTCACCGGATGCCCTTGCCTTCCCCTTGGGCCTCTCTTCTTCCAGGACTGGGAGCAGTCCATTTCTGTTGTTACAAATCATCCCTCGCAGACCGGCTGCTAACGCAGCACAGGAGGGACAGAGCCCAGCATGGCCACTCTGCTGGTGTTCACAGGGCAGGGCTCTGCTCCCGAGAGCAGCGTCCACGGTGCTGGTTCCTTAGGATCCCTGAGCTCCCTCACCTCAAGGATGCCAACTTGGGAGCACACAGGCGTTTGCCAGGCTGAGGGTAGTGACTGGAACAGAGAGGAAGTGGGCTCGCGGAGCACGGCAGCACCAGGCTCCCTCCCAGCGGCAGAGCAGGGGGACAAGTCCTGCTCAGGGGCGGCCTTGCACGGCAATGCTCAGTCCCCTGCACGCTGGTCTCTGTGTCAGGCACCCCGACTAGGCTGGGTACGCAGTCGCCGTCCCGAACAAACACTGGCTTTTAGCAAAGGCAGAGCAGTGCAGGAACCCAGGGGCTCTGGGGACCCCCTCAGAAGGCTTCACGCTTAAAAGGAAACAGCGAGAGCTCACTGTGTTTTAATCTGTTTCTAGTTTGCCGTCATTCAGATTGAGCGTTTTTCCTACGATCTGGAAATATTCTACGGTAAACCTTGTTGTTCACTTTATTCATTCATTCATTTATTTATTTATTCATTCATTTATTTTTGTAGGTTCCTTGTATGCGGACGGCGTCACCCTTTCTGGGTGAAATGTCCTCTCCTGCCCCTCTTCTCTCGTACTTCATCTTGCAACCCTTTGGCACTGTTTCCAGTCAAATTTCATTTTCCCCAGGAGCGTGGGAAGACACACCCAGCATAAGTTTAAAAAAAGAATTTCAGGGGCCTGGGAGATAGCTCTGTGGCTCAAGTGCCTGCCTGGCAAGTGCAAGGTCCTGAGTTTGAACCCCGGTACCCCCCCCAAAAAAAAAAAAATTATTACTTTTGTAGTTTTTTTTCTCTCTCTCTCTATTTGGGACAGGGTCTATAGGGTCTACAAGGTCTCACTACGTAGATCAGACTTGTAGTGATTCTCCTGTTTTTAGCCTCCTAAATTCTGGGATTACAAGTGCTCGCAGCACACCCAGTCTCAATTGCTGTCTCCGAGTGCCTTGGGGGCGGGGCCGGCACAGCTCACAGGGGATCTAGTCCTGGCCCCTGTACTCTGCTTGAGCAGGCGCTTTAGTCTGCTACTTTTATTGTTTTGATTAAAAGTAATTAGTACAAGCCGGGCGTGGTGGCGCACGCCTGTAATCCCAGCACTCGGGAGGCTGAGGCAGGAGAATCGGTGCGAGTTCGAGACCAGCCTGGGCTACAAAAGTGAGCTCAAGACCAGCCTGAACTGCACAGCAAGACCCTGTCTCAAAAAGACTAAAAAAAAAAAAAAAAAAAAAAAAAAAAAAAAAAAAAAAAAAAAAAAAAGCAATTAGTACATTTGGGGTGTATTGATGCGATAGTACTAGTCTGGCCAAATGTGGTGGTGCACACCTGTAATCCCAGCACTTGGGAGGCTCAGGAGGGAGGACTGCTGTTAGTTCAAGGCCAGCCTGGGCTACATAGCAAGACCCTGTCTCTAAGTAAATAAATAAATAAATAAATAAATAAATAAATAATAAATATGATCCTGGTAACTGAAGAGAGAATGGAGAGAGATTTTTAAAAACTTGTTTTTCCCCAGGAAGAATCATTCAAACCAATTGTGCCGGGCGTGGTGGCTCACGCCTGTAATCCCAGCCCTTGGGCAGGAGGATCGTTGTGAGTTCAAGACCAGACTGGGCTACAAAAGTGAGCTCAAAGCCAGCCTGAACTGCACAGTGAGACCCTGTCTCAAAAAAAAAAAAAAAAACCAACCAATTGTCATGGCTAATGTCTAGTTGTCCTCCCAAAGCCTCATGTAGTCATTGGGCGGGGCTCCTTCCCTAAGTCAAAATGAACACAAAAGATTGACAGTTTTAACTGCTTCCGGACATAAGGTAGCCTTGACACTGTAGCTAATGACCCGCCCTCACGCAGGAGGACTTGCAGAACTGCTTCAGAAAGGGTCAAGAATGATGGGCTGGTGAGATGGCTCAGCAGTCTACAGCACCTGCTTGGGCAAGCTTAGGCAACTGTAGGAACCACTGTTTGATTCCCAGCACCGCATGCTGCACTAGCCGCATTCCCAGGGCAAGCTGAGCCGGCCATGATATATATATACACATACGAAAGGGTCAAGAATGACGGCTGTGTGTGTGGAGGGCAGGAAGGCAACATGGGTAGGTGAAAGGTAAAGCAATGGCAGTGTGTCTTTTACTATAATTAATGTTTTATTTAAACATTCAGCAGGGCCGGGGAAATAGCTCAATAGAATAAGAGCTTGCTTGCCAAGTACAAGGGCCTGAGTTCAATCCCCATCCTGCAAAAAAATATTAAAAAAAAAAAAATAAAAGAAACATTCGGCATGTTTTTATCACACTGCACAAAATTCCAGCCCAACACTGCCCACACAGGCAACTTCTGTCCATCACAGGCAGAGACAGGGCCAGGCCCCTGTCTAATCCATGCCCTAGCCTTGGGCCTTCGGTGCTTTGCCCCTCACACCTCCCAGGCCCCCAGGAGGGGGCTCTGCCAACCAGAGGCCCCCGTGGGAAATGCCTCGTCTTTGTCCAGGTGTCCCCAGGGCTCGTTGTGAAACATGAGCCTGCCAGCTGCACAGATCCAGAAACAGCTGGTCCTCCCAACAGCCACTGCCACAGGCCGGCCTGAGCTGAGTGCTGCCCGTACAGTCAGGAGGGAGCTCTGAGTCAGTCCTCGTGGCGGTTCAGCCAGTGCCGCTCAGGTGCCAACGTGCACACAGAAGGGGCATCGCCCTCCTGTCTCTCAGATGACACAAGTGTGGCGCAGAAACACCAGTCTACACAGCACCATGGCACACAGCCAGCAGGATAGTAGCTCGGACTGGCTCCACAGGCTGCTAAGGCAAGGGATCTTGCCCAGCCACACACTGGCTGTACGTAAAGCCCAGATCCTTGTGGTCTCAACTCTTTTTTTTTTTCAAGTTTCAATTTTTTATTGTTTAAATTTAACAATGGTTATATTACATATTTTCATCATCAGATCAGTTTAGATTAATACATATAGGTATAGGGGCCAGGGAGATAGCTCTGAGGCACAAGTGCCTGACTGGCAAGTGCAAGGTCATGAGTTTGAACCCCGGTCCCGCAAAAAAAAAAAAAAAAAAAAAAAAAAAAAAAAAAAAAAAAAAAAAACAA